>PVKE010035738.1:0-16734 GCA_004027555.1 Craseonycteris thonglongyai
GTGCATAGTTATTTCTATTTTACTTTTTGACAGATAGAGAGAGAGACAGAGACAGAGACAGTTAGAGAACCGAACTGTGGGAACTCCCCAGTTCAGCACGTGGGTCCTGCCTGGGCCGGAGCCGGGATTCGATCCTCGGTCCTCATGGCCTCAAAGCGAGCGCTCAACCCGCTGAGCCGTCCCGGCTTTCCCCTCTACACCATTTTTTAGGAAAAATAGTTTCACTAGAATCACTTTCATGCTCCTCTTCTACTGACATATTTATGTTCACAGGTAAAGAAAAATCTTTTTCTGCACTGGAACAAGAATTGCAGACAACTGACTGAATATAAAGCATTTCTAAAATAATACAGTGTACAAATTGCAGTAAATAATAAATATTCACACTGTAACTATACTCTATGTATAAACATTCAGCCTTATTGCGACCTAAACAGATCTCCGGTCGCCAGCATTTTGGTGAAATCTGATGCAACAGGCCAAGCGGTAAGCAAGACAAAATAGCCTGGGCGCTTAACGTGTTAAACCTGTAAAATAGAGATAACATTGGCTAGAATCTTTTATTATTATTGTGATGACTAAGTGAATTTCTCATTTAAACTTCTTAGCACACTGCCCGGCACATGATAAATACTCAATATTTATTAGCTATTATATTATTTTTAAAACTAACATTTATCTTCCAAAATGTTACTAGTTGCCTTAGTGATAATATAAATTAATACAGTAGTGAAACCTATTTATCTATATAATAAGTGGCAAACTGGAAACGTACAGTGAACCCATTCCCCCATATCTAGTATCTTATATAGGTTATACCTTTAGCCAAGAACCTTCTTTTTCAACTTGTTAACTTTTGATGTCCTAAATATTTAATTTTGCTTTAATTTCTTTTGAAAATTTTTAGTTATTTTTATTTAGCTTCCAAGGTCTATGAAACACAATAATAGAGATCTATTTTCCTTAAAACTTCAGCATTCAGTATGGCAGACTACTACAAAAATAAAAACATGGTTGGTAAAGTAAGAAATAAAGACACCCTTCTTTAACACATTTGAATAATCTTTTGGTCTGTAAATTATTTCATCCTTTATAAAAAGATTTATTCTAATTTGCAAAATAAACAACCTCTTTTATCCTAGCAAAATAGAATATATTCTGACCTCATTTTAGTAGAAATCCGGGGAAACTGCTTTCTATATTAAAAACAGGCATTTCTTCCTTTAATGGGCCAAAGCCAGCATTTTTTAGTGTCAGGGTGGCTTCAGAATTTCTTTTCCTTGGGTCTATTGCTGAGGTGGCAAGGGTAACCATAAAGGAACAAATGAACAGAGACATTTTATAATAGAGCGAGGACTGTATTCTTATAAATAAGCCAAAAATTTTCATTTGTGATATTTCTTTTTTTTTCTTACAATGAGAAGAAAAGACTCAAACTCTAGTTCACCAGTAGGCTAATAATTCCATAGATAGTGCCATAATAAAAATAATGTGCCTTTTAAAACGAATGTTTTCTAGAATTTAAGCGCAAAGTTAAGTGCGCAATTCCCTTTGCTGCTGCTAGGTGGCAATTAATGCCTTGGAGAGAAAAAAAAAAAAATCTGCCCTCCCCCACACCCTGAATCTTTCCCACCCAGAAAGATACGTGCATTTTCTCTTCCTCAAGGTAAGAATTCTCTTAAGGACAATATTCTCTTTCCTATTTTGTTTTGCCCAAATGAATTTACATTCACTTTTTCCTTTAATTGTTAAGGGTAACACATACAAATCTAACAAAGACTGCTATAGCTAGAGAAGAATAGATTATATCTTTTAAAGAGGGTGGTTTCCAAACACAGTGTACGTTCATGAGTGATATGGAGAAGGAAGTTGCTGTAATTGCCCTGCAGGTTTTATTTCAATTTTAGTAAAGAAAAATTTCCTGTGAAATGAATTACAACTGGCCCATGCTAATATTATGTCAAATGTAATATAATTAAGTGTAAAACAAGAATAGAGAAAAAACAATTTTAAAGACCTAAAAGCAATTTCAGGGCGGTGAATTTTCTCTATCAAGTGAACTATAGGAAAAATAATTCTTCAGAAGAGTCACAAAGTGGCACAATATGAAAAACAATTTTTTTTCAGACAGCCTATCCAGATTTATCTATTCCTAGCAAACTTATTTAAAAATATAGTTTTTATGTATGTATAAGTCTAGTGAATCTGGTCTATATCCTTTTAAGATATGTTGAATTGTGTACATTGCTTTTTGTGACTCTCTTTAACAAAAAAATAAATATATGTAATGAGTTTGTTTTATATAAAATTCAAAATATCAAATCCGTGTTCAGAGGAGACTCTCAGTTTCGGTCATAAACCAAAAAGACTCTCTCCGTAGTCTGAGCTCAGTGAAGCCTAACACCAAAAAGAAAAGCTGTTTCTGGCATTCTAGACCTTCCCTGCATCCAGATGGCCTGTCTGTAGCCTAGCCAGAACCAAACCCTTCCTGCTGCCTTTGCTGCTGGCCTTGGATGACAGCCCCAGGCTACACCAGCTTTCATACCCCTTTAACTCTTCAGTGTCCAAGATTTTTAAGAACAGATGGCACTACCAATGTGAATTTGGTTGAAAGAGTAAATCAGGTTTTTCAGTGTGAAGTTTAGTTTATAAAATATTTATCCACATCACCTCCCCACTCCCCTCCCTGAGGCCTCCTCCCAAACTAGCTCAGTCAGCCAATTGGCATCAAAGGAATACCATTTGGAAGGGAGTGTGTTGTGGTCAGCTTGCAGGTGAGGACAGGGGCTGCCAAGGCAGACCATGCGGTTTGTCCTGTGCCTACACCCAATACCTGACTTGTGCCTTTCCAGAGCATTTGTATACACACAGCAGTTATGCTGTTTAGAATGTGGGTAATTTCAAAAAAGTATTTTTTTAAATAACTCGTTGACAAGATTTAGGCTCATCAAAAGAGAATGCATAATGGGAGCTACAAAATGACAATGCGTGGAATTAAGTGAGACCTTCTCAGAAGTACTTGTGCCAGAAAAACAAACCTATTTGGTGTTTTAAAAGTACGCTTGGAAATCTTAACTGGTGGCAGCCATTGTTTTCATCTTGGGTTTTCAAGAGTTTGTTTGTATGTGGAATTTCACCAGAGGGTAATACACAAAGCACACCCTACAACTGAATGCAACATTTCACTATGGGTTTACTTCTCTCCACAAAGAGAGATGCTGTTAACTGATTTTCCAGGGTGATTCTCAGTTGGCCAGAATAGATATTTTCAGATGAAAGCCTATGAGTTTATGTCACTTTCCTTCTTATTTTTGAATCTCATGTCTTAACTCTGTGTTCACTGTTATTTTTAATTATTATTATTATTATTATTATTATGCCTGTTGACAAGCTATTCCACTTTCCACAGTTGATTAGAGACCTGAGAAATCCTGGACAACATAAAATCCTAGTTTTCAGATCAGACTGCAATAACGAAGAAAAAATAACTTCAAAAGTGCTAGCTTTTACAGAGCTCTTAAAACAAAAGTGAAAAGGAACCTAGAGCTGTAGAGAATGGAACTTGAACACATGGAAGGATAAATTGTTTTTTTAAAAAAGAGTTTTGGGATGCCTCAGTAGGTTCAGCGCTTGTCTTATAGCCCCAAGGTCTGAGGATCAAATCCAGGCCCTGGCCCCAGGTTGGACCTATCTGCTGGGGTGTGGCTCCAGTTCAGTTCTCATTGGGGTGAGCTTCCCGTGGGAAGCCCACAGTTTGACCCCCAGCTTGGAGGGTGTGACTCCCATGCAGGAGGCCCCCAGTCTGGTTCCGCCCTGCATGGCCCCCTCTCCCACCTATGTGAAGTGAAACTGTAGAAAACTGATGTGGTACAACTATGAAGACTGCTCTGGGGCCTCCCCCTTCTCTTTTTCTCTCTGTCAAAAACAATAAAATAAATCTTTTTAAAAAATGTGGAAGGAAGAATGAAAGGATAAAAAATTCATATAGTACTGAGATGAGAAGAAAGTACATAAAAGAGAGTATAAAAATAAATCTGATATACCTATTGATCTGCAGTGTTTAACCTGTAGGGCCAGGTGGTTACTCCAAGCAACAGAACCTCTCTCAACAGCCAAGGTAAAGGGGAAGCTCTGGCAAAGGCTTCACATTTGTGACTTCAGAACCGAACCCTTTCCCTTGACCCTCTCCACCTGCATAGCTCTGTTCAGATGTTTACTTGCCTGGTTTCAGCTTCACTACCTACTTTTAACTCACTTCTCTGAATTTGCCTAGCCCACAGACACACACAGTTGTCTTCTGTGCCATGACCTTTTCTCTTTGCAACCATGATGAAAATTGGGACTCTCCATCCATCTATGTTGTCTCAAGCCACCTTGGGTAACATTCCTCCCAATTGGACCCAGTCCTCAGAATTCTTCCTTCTGTGAAAAACACATATGGTTCAAAGCACATTTTCAGAAAATAGGCTGAGATTACCTAAATGCAGAAAGAACAAAAAGGTTTATCATTATTGAACATGTCTCTTTTTCCTTTTTACCTTACTTATAACATTACCTTATTACTTTGTTAACATTACCTTACTAATAACTGATAGTTGATGGATTGCTATTGGATTTTCACAGAACAATAAAATACTACTTCTGCCAGAAAGTAAATGTAAGAAAATATTTATGAAAGCAAAAAAGGAACTAACACTTGGAGTTAGACATCAACTTTTCCTCTTAGAAAATCTGAAGAAAGACCCAACTAAAGAGGATGATTATTTTAGAATAACTCATCTCATGTTGGTTTAATGCACTTTTTAAAAATGTATATTTTACTTATGTGAAAAGAATTTGGGGATGCTGGGATAGCTCAGTGGGTTGAGTGCTTGTCTTGCAGCCCCAGGGTCCAAGGATCAAATCCTGGCCCTGGCCCTTGCGGGCCCATATGCTGAACTGGGCTGTGGCCCCCAGTACAGTTCTCACCAGGGTGAGCTTCCCATGTGGGAGGCCCCCGGCCTGGGTTCCTCCCCTGCACAGACCCTCGCCCACATGTGGAATGAAACTATGTAGAAAACTGATGGCATGTGACTATGGAGACTGCTCTGGGCCCTCCCCCTCCCCTCTGTCTCTCTCCATCTCTTTCTCTGTCAAAAACATTAAAAAAAGTAATAATAATAAATCTTAAAAAAAAAAAATAAATTTACTACCCCTTTTATTTTGAGAAGGGGCCCAAAACTTGGGAGCACCATTCCTATGTTTTAGTGTAAAAATTGCTGGCATGAGGAATGTTGTGAATTTATGAAAAAATAATAGTTTTCTCCCCTAATTAAAGTGTTGTCTTTTCCTCTAATTTTTTCTATCACTATGAGAGTGTGTAGATAAATATATATGGTGTCCTTGCATAAAAACCTTTGACCATATTTCATAACTCTAGTCCTATGCTAATAAGAAGTCTTTATTTAGTGTCACTGTTTCCAAATAGGCCTGCTAAGTTTCTGACACAGCAAATACCAGTTTGGGTTCTTAGTCCTCTGTCCCTTGACCCCTGCTGAATACTGGTTTGATCTGTTCACCTGAAAAGGTAAAATTAGATCCTATTTTTGTCTTTATGCAGGGCCACACAGAACTGTGGGGATCCACTTGGGCCCAGGAAGGAGACAGAGAGAGATTGGCTGCCATCCAGTTCAGCGGCTCATGAGAAGTTCAGCTTCTTTGTCCTCACAGACAGTCCCTCCCACGCTGACCCTTGACTGTCAGGGCTCCCGAACTCTGACCATGCTTGCTCTCCACACATACTCTTATTCCCCACATTGTCCGCACTACTTGGAAGGGGAGAAACCTGAGGGAAAAGTGTTGGGGAGAAGAAAAGGGGAAGTCCTAACTTTCAAACCCAAAAGAATTCTTCCCCCATTTCTAAGGGGGTGGTACTGTTAATTTAAAAGGATGTCAACACATGCATGGCATGCAAAATTGCAAAACATGGAGAATTTAGCATGATCTATGCATTGAACCTCAGGAGAATATGCTAGCCCTTCTGCAAGTATCCCATAGTCCTTTTCAAACTTCATAAATATTTGAATTTTTTTGCAAACATTTTGCTTTATTTTGATAGTTATTATTGTCAGTAGTTCCATTATGTAGAAATAGATTCCAGGAAAAGTTACAATACATACAGCAATGATCAAATGGTTTATAAAATTAGATGCTAAAGCCCTTAAAAATGTAATGATTTATCTCATAATTATTTAATTAATTTTGAAAATAACCCAACCAATATATATTTAAAATTATTCATACCATATTGAAAACTTAAGAAAAAAGGTAAATAATATGAAATAATTGTAAACTATTTTTTCAATTGTAGAAGTAAAGATTTAGTTGTACTTTTCAGATTTTTGTTTCTCTTTGATGACTTTAGTGATGGTGGCTTAGTTGCATGCTTGACATCTCCTTCTAAGTTTGTACAGACAGCCCCCCTCTCACTTGGGGGTGTCTGTCACCTTTTCATTTGGTCCACTCTATTTACCTTTCAAAAGCTAGCATTCAGCTAAAACCTGAAAAAAAGTTCTTTTTCCACTTTGTTGGCAACTTGTTGAAGGCAATTGACTGCTTTTCAATAGAAAATATTTCCTTCCCCTATTGTGTCACCTCTACCCTCTAAACACTTTCCAGAGCACTAACTGAGCCCTCCCATGATTGCCAGACAATGACTTTCTTAAAAACAAAACAACAAAAAAAACCTAAGCAGCAGCTTGTGTCACAGACTTGACATATATTTTCTTAAGAAAAAAGACAGGGGAAGCTGGGATGGCTTAGTGAGTTAAGTGCTTGCTTTGCAGCCCCAGGATCCGAGAATCCAGTCCCCACCCTGGGCTTTACGGACCCATATGCTGAACTGGGGTGTAGCCCCCAGTTTGGTTCTTGCCTGGGTGAGCTTTCCATGCAGGAGACCATGGCCTGGTTTCTGCCCTGCACACACAATCCCCCCTCCACCACCACCCCACCCCCCCCACCCCTCTACCTCCTATCTGTGAGGTATGAAACTATGTCGAAAACTGATGATGTACAACTATGGAGACTGCTCTGGGCCCTCCCCCTTCTCTCTGTCTCTGTCTTCTCTGTCTTTCTCTGTCTCTGTCAAAAGCAATAAAATAAATCTTTAAAAAAGAAAGAAAAGAGACATTGCTCTCCACCCATAATGCCTGCACAGTAAAGGGCACCACAGAACTGGAAGGGAATTGGCAAGTCAGCCCTACCCATGTATTCTATAGGGGAGGAAACTGAGGCCCAGATAAGCAAGGGTATACGGTCCAATTTTTACAGCAAAGATTTCTCACTTTTTCTGTACGATGGCCTGCCATGCAGTGTGGTGAAGCCTCTCAGAATAATGTTTTTGAGAGTATAAAGTACATGAAGTTGGACCTCCTTTCTTATACCATACACAGAACTTATCTCAAAATTGATCAAAAACCTAAATGTAAAAGTCAAAACTATACAATTCATAGAAGAAAATGTAAATCTTTATGACTACAGGCAGTGATTTTCTTTTGTCTTTTTCAAAACAGGTTTATTGAAACATAATTCATTATATTGCATTATATATTCATTAAGTAGCATAAAATTCATTCATTTAAAATACGCACAATTTAATGGTTTTTAGTATATTTACAGAGTTGTACAACCATCATCTAATTTTAGAAGCTGATTTTTTTTTTGTATTTTTAAACAATAGGATTTATTTGGTCACATATCGAAACGATCAAACAGTAATACCAGCATCTAGATTTTTCTCTGTTCTTTTCTTCTGCTGTTTTGGCTTCTTTATTTTAATATGTGATTTATTCACATAATCCACTTATTTCAAATGTAGAATTCAATAGTTTTTGGTGTTTTCACAGAGTTGTGTAAGCATCACCCAAGCAATAGTTAGATATGCCATCAAAAGCCCAAATAACAGAAAAAAACTGAGGACAAGGAGGGAAGTGGGGGGAAGTAGGGAGGGGGAATCAAACACATGGTGATGGAAAGTGAGCTGATTCTGGGTAGTGAGCACATAATGCAATGTATAGACAATGTAATGTAGAATTGTACACCTGGAAACTATGTAATTAGTTTCAATTAATGTCACCCCAATAAATTTAACAACAACAAATAATAATAACTATACTACATCAAAATGAAAAACTTCTGTGCCGCAAATACCATCAAGTCAGTGAAAAGGTAACCTCCAAAATGGGAGAAAATCTTTGCGAATCATACATCCAATATGGGACTTGTATCCAGAATATATAAAGAGCTCTTAGAGCTTAATAATTAAAATATATATTTTATTTATTTATTTATTTTGACAGAGGAGAGAGAGAGAGAGAGAGAGATACAGAGACAGAGAGAGAACTGAACTAGGGGAGCTCCCAGTTCAGCACATGGTTCCACACGGGCCGGGGCCAGGATTCGATCCTCGGTCCCCGGCGCTGCAAAGTGAGCGCTTAACCCACTGAGCCATCCCGGCTTCCCCAGAGCTTAATAATTAAAAAGACAAATTACCCAGTTAAAGAATGGACAAGAGATTTGAATAAACATTTCTCCAAAGAAGATATACAAATGGCCCATAACCATGTGAAAAGATGCTCAATATCATTAGCCATTAGAGAAATGCAAGTCAAAACCACGAGATACCACTTCATACCTACCACTATGGCTATAATAAAAAAGATACACAATAATAAGAATTCGAGAGAATATTGTGAAATTGGACTTCTTAAACACTGCTGGTGACAATATAAAATGGTGCAACAACTTTAGAAAACAATCTGGCAATTCTTCAGGTTGTTAAACATGGAGTTCCATATGACCCAGCAATTCTACTCCTAGGTTTATACCTATTAGAAATGAAAACATACATCCAAACACAAACTTGTACATGAGTGTTCATAGCAGCATTATTCATAATAGCTGAAAAGTGGGAACAAATGTCCATCAACATGAATAAACAATATATGGTATATTCATACAATGGAAAATGATGTGGCAATAAAAAGAAATAAAGCCTTAATACATGATACAGCTTGGATGAACCTCAAGAACTTTATGCTAAGTGAAAGAAGCCAGTCACAAAAGACCACATATTATACGATTCCAATTACATGAAAGGTCCAGAATAGGCAAATCTATGAAAATAAAGAGTAGATTAGTGATTGTCTAGGGCTGGGGTTGAAGGGAAGAAAGTGGGGAGTGACTACTAATGAGTATGGTTTTCTGTTTGTGGTGATGAAAATGTTCTAAACTTAGATTGTAGTGATGGTTGAATAATTCTGTGACCATATTAAAGCCATTGAACTGTATACTTTAAATGGGCTTTATGTTTATATGAATTATATCTCGATAAAGATGTTTTTAAAAATAAAATATGTAAGAATTCAAAGAAAACCAATTCTATTGAAATACAGTTATCAGAATATTTTAAAAACAAATATGTGATACAGCAATATACGAGAACTGTCAGGAAAAAATCCAGCCATTGTCAATATAACAAGAACAGTTACATGTCTGGATACTTTCTGGACAGACCTAGTATGTGGTTCTTTTTTAAATACATATATAGGGTATAGCAGCAAGTCTCTTAACTACCATAATTTTTAAGTGGTGATGAGAGAATATGATATTTTGAGATATCAGCAACAAATGTAAAAACAATAAGAAAATGTCTGATTTTTACTGGTGAAAAGTCATAAGTACTGCTAATGCTCTGGTTTCTTATCTACCTTAATAATTGAAGGACTACAATGGCCAATTTGGGCCCACAAATGGGAGGAGGTGACAGATAGGGCAGAGGTTGGGGAGATCCTGAAAGAAATGCTAAATTTACGGTAAATTAGAGGTCATTGAAATAATGATGTAATTTTTTTCCCCTTCCAAATTCATGGGTACCCTGAATTCTGTCTGTAGAGCCCCTGGGGACCCATCAAGACAGTTAGTGAGAAAGCTGCTTTAAAATTCACACCTCCAGACTCAGTCCGGTTCTCTAATCCTACTCTTTTTTGTTTCTCTCTTAATAAAGGGGGTTAAATAAAAAAGAATGAGTTTTATTTAAACTGCTAGATGGAGTTAGTTCTAAAAAGAGAGGAACTTGAGTTTCTTGTCTGTGAGTCTAAAAGAAAAAAGGATTTTGATGACCATCACCCACCCACTTCACCCTGCTCCACCCCCATACAATACATATGTACCACCACCGAATAATGTAATGCTTCTCTCTTTCAATAGAAGACATTGATTTAGAAAAATAATTGTTGTTTAGAGCACTAGTGGAAATGTCAGGTTTGAAGTTTTCTTAGAGGGATTATTTTCAAGAGTTTGCCTTTGAATACCTGGCAATACAGAAAAGCTGCCAGCAGCTTGGATCAGTTGGAAACAAGGTGGGGGTGTTGCGGGAAAATGGGTTTAGTGTACACCACACACTGCACCGAATAAGCCAAGCAAGCAACGAATGTATTAAAAGGAGGAGGATAGTACAATCCCAAGGCGGTGGAAGCAGGCAGGCCCAAAGAGCAACTGCTCCAAAAAACAAAGGGGCTTGGGAAATTATTACCTTCTAAATGAGGGCGTGAAATACTCAAAATTTAGGGGTGGCATTATAGGCGTTCCCAGGCCGGTCCTCACTGACCACTCCTTCCCTGATGGGAGATGGGATTCTCTGGTACTTATTTGGCTGTATTTGGAACCGTCATGTGGTACAGGGGGTGGAGATTTTCCCTGCCTGTAATGCCAATGATACAGGATATTTAGCAAAACTGAAGTAGTCAGGGAGGCCTCAGTAGCCATGGTGCCAATATCTAAGGAAAGTGAACCTTGGGCTTCTGGAGCAAGGTGACCAGGTACTGAAAGATAAGATAAAGGATGCTAAGGCCAGCGATGCCCAGAATCCCACCAACCAGGCATGTCATCTGGAGATGTGTTAACAATAAATCCTAGAACTTTGGTGGTTTGTTTCAAAACTCACCTAAGTGGATTATCCAGGCATGTGAACTGAAAGATAAAAGCAGGCCCTTGGGTAAAATAAAGGGTATAAAAGCAATGGCTTGCAGTCATAGAGCGGGCATTCCACTTTCGGGTGCCCCCTCTCTTTAGAGAGCTTTTGTTCTTTCAGTGGGTATTTCATTTTCAGATGTCCCCTCTTGTTTTGAGAACATTTACTACTTTCCTTTCTTAAACTTTGCTGCTTCACCTTTCTTGTGGAGTCCACGTTCTTTGAGTTCGTGAGACCACAGACGTCGGACGCCACCATTCACAATTGTTCCTGCGTCACTAATAATATTGTAATCTATTATAATTAACTAAAGTTCACCTTGAGGGGCAAGATGGTATCATGGGTCTGTGTCTGCCACCGAAATCTAGTTCTGGCCACACCGGTAGCTGTATTTTTCCTTAAGAATGACCTCGTCTTCTCCTTCCTTTGTTTCTCCTCAGCTCCTCCTCTGATTCCAACACCCCTGCCCCACAGCCCTATTCTTTCTGCCTGTGGTAATATTGTAACCAAACTCAAACCACTGATTTTAGATTTTGCAGAAATTTAGCCACTTTTTTATTAGAGGAGAGCTTACCAGGGCATGCTGTCTTTAGACATAGCTTCTGATACACATGTGGTCACTAAGGGGTGGACTGGAGGAAAACAGAAACAATCAAGTTGTTTGCCTCCATTATACTCAAATGACAATAAATATCAGATGATTACAATATGTACACACAAACAGAGTAAATAATTTTAAACTGTGAATAGAATGTATGACATTCCTGCCATTATTTGAAATCTGGGGCAGGGGCTCTTTTTGGATCGTCCTCTGAATTACGCCTTCTTTCCAAATCATCTCCACTATGTAATATGGTACTGCCCAATATAGTAGTAGAACCTGAACTGTGGTTTGGGATTGGGCATTAAGACTGGTGGTCACTTTAGTACTGGAACTTAAAAGGTTAGACAAACCATGGTCATATTTTCTGAATTAAAAAGAAGATGTGTTTTGAATATGGGGTATTGTAGTTCTTTCTGTCATCAAAAATTCTCTGGGCAATATACCTTGTATACCAAAACACTAGAGTGAAAAAGAATATTTAAAGTTGACACAATCTATAAAACCCAGATTGAATGGCTATGATAGTCAAACTTATTCCAGATCAAGAGAATTGGGAGTGCAGTAAAAATTGATAGAAATTGGGGAAGGTCCAAAACAAGATCATCAGTCAGGATTCCAAACCAAAGCAAGGTCATGTGGAGCTCTTGCCTTGTAACCATGAAGTCTGGGAATAGAATCTCAGACCTGGCCTTTGCAAATTCCTATGCTGAACTGCATTGCAACAGGTATCCACCAGGATGGCAGCAAAGGTTCTCACCTCCCATTAGGGAGGCCCCCAGTTTGGTTCCTGCCCTGCACAGCCCCACATCCACCTGTGTAGATGAAACTATGTTACGGCTAATGATGTGCGACCATGGAGACTGCTCTGGGCCCTCCCCGCTTATCTCTCTTTTTCTCACTTTCTCTCAAACAATAAAATAAATATTAAAAAAAGAGAAAAAAAAGAATCTGGTGGTCAAGGTCCAGAGATCCAGGTACAACACTCAAGGCAAGGATCAGGGCAGGTCACCAGTCAGAAACCAACCAATAGTAGACAGACAACCAGAAGAGCTCAAGGACTCTTGGGATGAGGGTAGGCAGCCAAACACCCAGGGCTAGGCTCCAGTAATGGGAACTCTCTGGACACTGATGGAGAGGGACAAGCAAGTCAGACAGCTGATTTGAGGCTTGATAACCAAACCGCTCCAGCCTGAGGTCTAAAGATTTGCTGATTTTAATTGGGGCAGAACTTAATCCCTACCTAGCTAACTTTAACCTACATATGGGAGAAGGGGAGCGATAGGGCAGAGGAGGCTAGGGGATGAAGATGGAGGTGGAGGTGGGGCATCAGCTGCTTCTGGTGGGCAAGAGCCTGACAGATTACTATATATACAGTTACATACACATAATATTATTACTGGTAATGACATTAATATCTGATGCATATGTCTTACTGTTGTTAACCTTTTACATATGTTAATTTGTTTAATCTTTACAACACACCTAGTAAGTGGTACTATTATCATGTTTATTAAGCAAAAAAGGAAACTGAGGCACAAAAAAGTTAAGTGATTTGTCCAAGACCAAATAAGTAGTCAGTGGTAGAGGTGGAATTTCAAGGTAGGCACTGGCTTCATTCTTCCTCACAAATCCATAGCCTCGTGTGTGTGAGCGTGTGTGTGTGTGTACACATATCTTTATACATATACATGCATGTGCACATGTGAGAGCATAGAATGCAGTGGTGTTGGAGTTTGTACTGGCTCACAAGAGTCAAATGTGCACATCTTTTCCCAAGTCCACATTCAGTGGCACCATATTGGTAGCTTGAAATTTGCCATGGTGGGAATATTTACAGCATGGAAATTGGCAAATCAGGGCTTTATTTTTTGAAGTGCTAGCTTATCAAAATACCATTGTGTATACATATTACATAGATACATATATAATATGGATAGGTATATATAATATATGTAACAAAAACAAATAAATTCACATTATGAGCTATAAATAAATTAAAAAATCTCCAACTATAAAATAAAGTTTAAAATACTAAACATAAGGAATATATGTTTTTTCCTTGGATATGTAATAGCTTTATTTTGACCTACTTTCCCTCATACCCAGCCTATACTGGTTAAAAGATCAAATAAAAATATTTCCTTAGAAGATACTTGCTATAAAAATGTTAACTTAAATTTCAGTATAGAAAAAAAAATGCCTTGATATTGCTCTGTGGACAATACTATATGATAGGTCTCTATCAGTCTTAGATCTGCTATGTTGCTAAAAGAAAAATACTGATTAAAAAAAATAATAACTGGGGAAGCCGGGATGGCTCAGCAGGTTAAGCACTCACTTTGCAGCCCTGGGAACCCACGATGGAATCCTGACCCCAGCCTATGCGAACCCATACATTGAACTGCAATGTGCTTTCCATGCAGGAGGCCCCTAATTCAGTTCCCGCACCCTGGTTCGGCCCCTGGCTTGAGGGGGCGTGCCTTCCATGCCAGAGGTCCCCAGCCCAGTTCCCAGCCTGTGTAGCCCCCGCCCATCTGTGTGGAACGAAACCTTGTCAAAAGCTGATGACATGTAACTATGGAGACTGCTCTGGGCCCTCCCCCTTCTCTTTGTCTCTGTCTGTCTCTGTCAAAAACAATAAAATAAATCTTTAAAAATAACTGATGTTTGCACTTACACAATTACTACCGGTATTCATTTTTCAGTAAGACTCATGATAGTCAGTAGTGAAAAAGATACATTACAAAGTCTATAATATTTATGGCTTTTGATGAAATGTGCCTACAGGTTGCTGTGAATTTGAGTATGAAACTCTGTCTGAAATCTGCACTTTTGTTGTTTAACTTAATAAAATCCTCCGGATGTGGATTAACTTCTTTTGTTCAGTATTTATTATTGTTTCATCCGCAGTGAAATAGGAACTGTAAGCATTCTGATAAGTGGGCTGAAAGGCCTCTAAATCTCACTCTAGCCTTTTAGAGTGAGCCCATTATGTGCAGTAATCTGATGTTACAATTTCCTGCAGTGGAAAACAAACCCAAAGAGATGATCTTGCCACCTCATAAAATATGGCAACAGTAGGCTCTCACCCTGGGCCCTTGGAGCCTCTTGGCCAAATGAGTGTCACAGAATGTGCACAAGACCGGAGCTCTGCTGGAGCAGTAAGGACCTGAACAGATATGTCTCAGTGCTCCAGTCGCAATAGGATGGAGTCATTAGGTAATAATAATACACGGGACTGGATCTTCTTTTGTCTTAGCAAAACAAAACATGTTAACTCTTCTCAGCCTCATCTCCTAATGCCTGGTGTTCTGTATTTAACAGAAATGTATCTGGGTGAAATAGTCACCCGAGCAGATTCTGAGTACAGTCATTACTTGTAACTCTGCAGAGAGGCACTGGAGACCGTCTGACTGCTCTCTGGGGTTGTGACTACATGTCCTCATCTCAAAGGGCCGAGCTCAACGCAACTAGCTTACTGGTATTATTATTGTTTCAAGTTTACATAAATAAAAAGGGTTATTATGCATGAGTTGGAGGAAAGCAAAACTCAAGGTAAATATATTCACTTACTTCATAAACATTCATGTGTTTCATAAATAGTCAAAGAATTAAATCAAAATAAAGCAGCACAACTTGATAGAAACATTAAGCTAAGTTTACCCCCCAAACTAGTTGAAGTAAACTTAAAAAGACTTCGTATACTGACTTTGGAACCCTAAAATTATACTGGTATTGTTTCAAAAACCCTAATGTGCTGCGGCATATTCATTTATTCTGACAGATAAAGCTGTTGCCAAGTTCTTCATGAGGCCAGTTGGCTGGTGTTTTTTCTGGCTTTATCAAAAATAATGAATTGATGAAGATTGAGCAGATCTCATTAGTAATGATGAATACCCTGCGTGTGCCATTTTAAGAAAATTGGGAAAAAAAGAAAAGATTGAAAAGAGAAAAAGGTAGCAGAGGATACTAGAAAATACAATGTTACCAGTTTGAGAGAGCAGGCTCAGTCTGTTTTTACATTATTACTGCCATGGGTGATATAAATTGTTAAAACTTTTAATGGGAAAATGGAACCTTGAAATCTATTATAATGATTACTGTTACTGTATTTTCTTATTCTCCTTCTATAAAACAGGAAATGGGATAATAATTAATGATATACATGTAGATATATAGTTGAGGAATTACCTATAGCTTTTAAGTACTTTGTATATTCAAAGTGCAATAATTTCATTAGAACATTCATTATTTCTCTGCAAAGAGTGGGAGGAAACAGACTTGTCTTCTATATTAGATTATTGATACGTCTGAAGTTTAGATATCCCAACAGTAATCCAAATTTTTTGGACACAGTAATCCAAAAAAGTTTATTAATCACCCAAAAATAAATACCCAAGAACTTTTACAGGGAAACCACTCAGTAATTAACAATGTACACTCAACACTTGAAAATCTGACTTCAGTGACATTATAATTGGATCATTTGCATCTAGCAGATTTCATCCATCATGGGTGCTGCATTTAACAATGAACTATTCTTCAATGTTTTTAATGGTGTAGTTTTTAAAACATATAATTACTTTTAAATTGTTTAAGATAATTCCTTTGTTAAGAGGCTCCTGGTGTTCAGAGTACCACATTCAAGATCTTATAAATGTGGTGGGTATAGAAACAAAGAAATTATATGGCTCTTTGAGAGTTCATATTAATAAAGTCCCTATGTAATTGCTTGGAACAGAGCTATGCAAAATCATCCAGAAGGACCATGAACCCTAGACCAGAAGGACTGGCCTGTTATTTGATGAAAGAGGTGGTCAGTTGTGGAAACATAGAAAAGGACAGTCTCTAGAACAAATATTGGTAGTGTTCATCCAAGTGCTCTCTTGGGAAAGAGAATCCCAGTTGAATGCCTGTGAATATTGTAATTCCACTGGCAAGGGCATTCTCAAAGTGAGCATGGATTCAGGGGATTGTAGCCAATGAACTTCCAGTGTTTCTGGCTCCCTTTAGCACGACATGAGTGTCCGTATTATGGGACTCATACATCAGGCTATGACAGCCTGACTATTTTAAATACTGAATTATTCTAATGCCCCTGGTTCTGATTCCAGACTCACCA
>PVKE010035739.1:0-16731 GCA_004027555.1 Craseonycteris thonglongyai
AAAAAAAAAAAAAAAAATTATATAATCTATTATATCTCTCTCTCTCTCTCTCTATATATATATATATAGAGAGAGATATAATAGATTATATAATTTTTATATATATATATAATTATATTATATATTATAATCATATAATCATATTGATATATCATATATATCAATGATATAACTAATCATATATATATATATTATATATATATAATTTTTTTTTAATACACAGATTCTTAAAAATCACTGTGCTTATCTAGATAAAGTGAGTCTGTGGAAATCTGAATGAGCTGTCTACACACTTGGTAATTTTTACTCATATGATTCATATTGTTGTTTTAGAAAAGTTCAGACATGTCCTGAATTTAAAATTTGTGAATTTTAATCACTGCAGGGAGGAGAATCCTGAAAGAAATGTTAAAATAGGAAGGTTCAATATTATGTGGACACCATTTTTAACAGACTTTCACAGCTGTTCATTGCTGTCTCTTGGCCCACAGTTTCCTTTCTCTCACTTCACTTTTTAGCCTGGCTGTGTCCTGAAAAAATCTAACCTGATCTTTCTTTTTACCTGCAAATCTATAATCTTGTGAAATAATCTTTGTTCAAATAGCATCATTCTATTCTAGATAAAAATACTCTAGCCTCCCTCACAAGACATAGTATTATTGCAAGCTTGAACTATTGAAAAAGTAATATTGCCTCCAAGGGGTACACCATCTTAATAAGACATATCTTCCAGACAAGGAAAAATGTACTTTTCAAATCCTACATGCGTTATAAACCAGCACTTAGGAAACCTTTGTTCTAAAGTGTGGCCAATTTTACCTGAGACAGGCACTTCACTGCATTTAAAAGGTCTCCAAGGATGTTAGGAATCTTAGGTGAAACTGCAGGCTGGTGGGTATAATAAAAACTAAAGTTTTCGTTTTGTGAAGTTTTCTCAAGGCTATTCTCCTGGCCTTTGAAATGTAACTTTCATTTCACTGGTCTAACTTCACTGTGTAGTGTTGGCAGAAATTTTAGGAAAAGAAATAGCTGGTGAATGTAGTAAACTGAAAAAATAGAACTCTTCTTACTCACCTGCTCTTCTACTGAAGGAACTGGTGGTAGAAAATATTGTTAATTTTATTAAAGATAGAGGACAGCAGTTTTCAAAAATGAGAGACCAATGCTATTTTTAGAATATTTTACTTTTTAAATTTACTTTGCTAGTAGTTAGCTCTAGAAAAAATTACAATGATATCTGCAAAGTCAATTTTTTCCTCTCCTTTCAAAATCCTCTTCTTTGTTTTTCAATAGCTCAGTGTTTTATTCAAATTGATGACTGAGTAAACCAGTTCACACAAGAGTGCTGCTGTCTTACTATATTATTTTTCTCAGAGATATTTCCTCTTAACCTTGCTTTGTGTATGTAAACTCATTTATCATATATATATATATGATAATCATATATATCTATGATTATACTATATAATCATATAATCATATAATCATATTGATATATCATATATATCAATGACATAACTAATCATATATATATATATATATATATATATGATTAGTATCTACTACATACATATCACTGTGGCAGGCCTTAGAAATGTAAAAGCAGACAAGACCTTCATAATATCTGCTGTTATGAAACTTATATTTCAATGGTGGGAAGACAAATGACACAAAAAAAGATTTTATAATGTAAATACAAGTACCAAGTGATAAGTGCTATGAAGAAATTAGAACAGAGTGAAGGGCTAAAGAGTGGCTGATGAATTTTATACATTTTGCCTCAAACACCAAAATCAGAAGATAAGGGTTTTTATTCCTAAAAACTTAAAGAATGTTAATAAAATCATTTTATCCATTTAATATCAATTAATGTTGACACAAAGGAAATACTAACAAAAATAATTTCTATTGGAGAGAATGTGACAATGGTGTAATAACATGAAATCCCAATGCTATATTTAGTTCCAATTTGGTACTAAAGTTCTAATGGAGAAATTGATAAAATATCCTTAATTATAAAAAGAGAAATTGTGAGGACAAAATGACATTACCATTTAGACTTCATTAATCATTTTTATACTGATTGCTTGTAAAGATGAAAGCATTTGGGCTATGCTGGATTTAATTAAATATATTATTGAGATGAATTAATCTGTTTATTTTTGGCATTCAGAACGTGTCTACTAGAAAATTACACAATACACATATGGCTCATATCATTTTAAAGATTTTGATTAAAATATAGCTAACATATACTATCATATTAGTTTCAGGTATACACCATAGTTATTCAACATTTCTATACCTTAATTGATCAACATGATAAATATAGCAACCATCTGACACTGTAGCACCTTATCACAATATTATTGACAGTATTTCCCATAATGTACATTACATCCCCAGATATTTGTTTTATATACAAAAATTTGAACATCTTAATTGCCTTTTTCCTTTTTAAAATTTTCAATTACAGTTGATATTCAATATAATTTTATATTAATTTGAGTGTACAACATTGTGTTTAGATGTTTATATAGTTTAAGAAATTATTCCCCTAACTAGTCTAGAACCCACTTGGAACTATGAGCAGTTATTACCACATTATTGACTGTATTCCATATGCCTTATTTTACATCCCCATGACTATTTTGTAACTAACAATTTGTACTTCTTAATCCCTTTACCGTTTTACTCTGTCCTCCAACACCCTTCTCATCCACCCTGATAAATCTAGTGCTCATCTGACACCACATATAGTTATTGTAATATTGACTCTATTCCTATGCTATACCCTACATCTCCATGATTACTTTGTAAGAACAAAATTCTGTTTCTTAATTTCTTCCCCTTTTTCACAAACCTCCCAACTTTCCTCTAGTCCGGCATTTATAAAAATGTTCTTTGTGTCTATTAGTTTGTTTCTGTTCTGTTTGTTTATTTGTTCTTTAGATTTCATATGTAAGTGAGATCACATTACATCTGTCTTTCATTGTTTGACATACTCCACTCAGCAAAATACTTCCCAGGTCCATCCATGCTGTCACAGATGGCAAGAACCCATTACCTTCCCTAGCCAAGAAGTATTCCATTGCATATTTGTACCACATATTTTGTATCAAGATGTACACCCAGGTTGCTTGCACATCTTGCCGTAAGAAACAATGTTGCAATAAACAATGCCCTTGAAATAGTGTTTTGGGTTTTTTCAGGTAAATATTAATATCCAGAATTGGTATTACTGGGTCGCTCTTTATTCTTGTTGCCTTTGGATTAAAGTCTATTTTGTATGATATTAAGTATTGTTATTGCTATACTAGATTATTTTTATTTTTATAAAGTATCTTTTTTTCACCCACTTACTGGTACTTTTAGTCTGTGTGTGTTTTTTGATCTGAAGTAAATCTTTTGTAGGCAGTATGTGTAAGTGTCTTGTTTTCTAATCCATTCAGCGGTCCTATATTTTGATTGGAGCATTCAAAATATGTACATTTAAAGTAATTGTTGAAATATATATAGTTATTGACATTTTATTATTCATACTTTTTATTATTTTATTTTATTTTTTTATTTTAAAGAAGTTTCTCTAAGATAACGTGTAATACTAGTTTGGTGATGATGAATTCCTTTAGCTTTTTCTTGTTGTGGAAGTTCTTTATCTCTCCTTTGACTAAGTGACAGATTTATTGTGTAATCTTGGTTGTAGGTTCTCTCTTCTTATAACATTGAATGATTTGGCACAATCCCTTTTGACTTGCAAAGTTTCTGCTGAGAAATTAATTGACAGTCATATGGAATCTTCCTTGTTGTTAACAAATTGCTTTTCTCTGGTTGCTTTTAAGAGTCTGTCTTAGTCTTCGATATTTTAATTATGATGTGCCTTGGTGTGTAACTATTTGGGCTTATCTTGTTTGGGATTCTCTATGCTTCCTGGGCTTAGTTATCTATTTCCTTTGCCAGGTCAGGAAAGTTTTCCATCATTATTTTTTCAAATAGGTTTTAAATTTATTGTTTTCTCTCTTCTTTGTTACTACTATGATGGAAATGTTGATATATTTGATATAGTCCCAGAGGCCCTTTAAGCTATTCTTACTTTTTTACTTTTTTTTCCTCATTATTTTAGGGTGATTTATGCTACCATATCTTCTAAATCACTGATTTGATCCTCTGCTTCATTTAACCTAATACTGATTTCCTCTAATATATTCTTAATTTCAGTTATTGTATTCTTCATTTTTGACTGGTTCTTTATTATTATTTTTTTATATAAATATAAATTTATTTATTTGTTTTTACATTTAATGCCCCCTCCCTATATCCCCCCCCAGCCCTCACTCCTCACCTCTCACCCCCACCCCTGATGCAATCTACCTGCATTGGTTAGATTGTTAGTCTCTATTTTGTTTAGTTCTTATTCTGGAGTTTTGTTCTGTTCTTTTATTTGGATACTTCTTTGTGTTTGGTTTCTATATATTAGGTAGGGCTGCTGTGTCTCTAGGTTTTAATAGAGTGGCCTTATATACAAGGTATCCTCTGGAGGCTCAGTGGTACAGTCAGTCTTCCTTGTCATCAGAGCGTGGTTGTTCCAGGTATGTTCTTTGTGTGGGTTGTATGTTGTAATTGGGCATTGGTTGCTGTTTATACATCAATGGCAGGGAATGACCCTCAGGCTGATTGGTTTTGAGGACTGGCCATAACTATAATGGAGAAACTGTTGTGCTGGGGCTGGCTTTATGAAGCAGGATTTGCTTTAGCAAGACTCTGGTGCCTGCCCACTTTGCCCTTCGAGTATGGTATCCCCAGAGGTGCTGGGTGATGCTCCAGCTGGGCCCGCTGTTGGCCACAGATATGCCAGAGACGGCCTGTTGGGAGGGGTTCCACCATAAGTCAAGTTCAGTCACTGCCTATACCCTTCCCAGGGTTACCTGGCATGAGCCCCAAAGCAATTAATTCACAGATGGCCACCACCCATGCTGGGCTTGGAAGAAGTCTGAGGGGCTAAGCCATAAACTGAGGTCAGACGTCACTAGGGCTGGGCTTAGAGCTGTTCAGTCAGAGGTATGGGACACAATGAAGCCAGATGCTGCTTTTTTGGGTTTTGTTAACATTTGAGACATTTTATGAAAGTCAATAGCATGAACTAGACAAGCTACTTTCCCAGAAAAAACACTGAAAGTGGCTTGGGAGGGCCTGAAATTTGGATGGGGTGGGGTCTCAGAAAATCAAGATGAATGAACAGTATTAGTCAAGTGGATAAAAACTCCCATATGGTGGCCACCTGCATCTGTCCCCTAGAAGCAGGGTGAACTCAGCAAAGAAACACTGACTTCTGCCAGCTCCACCATCTGGGAGAAATTTGCCCTAGCCCTTGCCCTGAAGCCACACAAGTCAATTTCTCCCCATATGTCCTTGCCACCTTTCGGGCTGCTGCCCTAGCACTGGAGCTAAGAGTGAGTGAATCCACCATTGAGTAAATCCATGCATAGACCTTTAGAGGAGCACCTGAGACTGTTGCTTCCTTTGTCTCACTCAGTGACCTCTTCTGCTCATGCTAACAACCTGTATTTATGAGGCCTTCTCTCCTCAGCACTAAAATCCTGAGCCTAGGGAGCCTGGTATGGAGCTGAAATCGCTTGCTCCTCTGGAGGGTGGGAGGATCTCTGCAGCCAAAACACCCCTCCTGATTTTTAATGGTCACACATATGTGTGGAACCAGCCTGTTTCACATCTCCCCTTTGTCCAGTCTCAAGGTGTCTTCCATATGTCAGATGTAGGGCTTCATTTTAGCTAAATTTCAAGTGTTTTTCAATGATGGTCGTTCTATAGTTTAATTGTAATTTTGATATGGCATGAGAGAAGGTAAACACAGCATTTGTTTCCCTACTCCATCATTTTGACCAGTGCTCACATTATATTTTCAAATTACAGCACTGTACAGTGCTCTTGAGGCCTTAAATCAGCAGTTGGCCAAGTTTTTCTGTAAGGAGCTAGATAGTCAATATGTTTTACTTTTTGGACAAAGAGACAAAAAACCATATGCAGGTATTATACATGTAGTCATACAGCCATTTGAAATATGATAATTTAAGAATGCAAAAATAATCTTTGGATGCTACGTTTTTAAAAAAAAATACAGATAGATGGTGGGCCAAATTTAGCCTGCAGCTAAATTCTGCCTTGGGTTATAATGAAAAGATGAAAGACTTCAGGGCTCTGGGATCAAATACTGACTCTACCACTTCACCAAAAGGAACATGGGACAGACACACTTCTATTTCATTTTGCTTAGTTGTAAACTGAGGGCATTAATAGCTGCCCCTTAAGGATGTTAAAGAATTTAAGATTTGATGGGATGAGTTAGTTCACCACTTGACAAAATATTGTATTTTTATTTTTTACAAATGTAGATTGTCTATACATACTAAGATATTTGGAATTCACATTGATGAAGAAAATATAATGCATACATATGAGTATACATACATGATCACATGCATGGATTCTTAAAATAAGACATGAGGACGGGTTATACAATAATAGCCTAAGTTGTTCTGAAACAGAATAATCTATATTTTTGTTGTGTATGTCCTAAATTTTTAAAGATAATGTGCAGCCTATTAAATATGACTTTCCCCAGAATATCAGAGTTTACTAAAAGTGGCAGAAGATTGCAGATGGTCATATTTTAAATACTTGTGTTTGAAAGTGTCTTATAGCAAAGGTCATACTTAAAGTATCTCAAAACAGACAATGTAGAAAAAAGCTTTTATGTCAAGTACTTTTGAGTCTTGCTTTTTAATCTTTTTTGGAATAAGAGAACTGTCAGATCACTGCATGATTCTAGTATCCATGGGTTGAGAAAAAATATCTGAATAAAAAATAACTTCCACAAACTGTCTAAATATTTTACTGTTTTGGTTATATCAATCACAACAGTACTAAAATGAATTTGACAAGTATATGTAAGTGTGTATGAGGCGTATAATGTATTCAGAATACAGATAATTTTTGATGAACATACAAATTTCAGACTCTTTTCAGTATTTCTATGAACCCATAAGGCTCAACATCCCTATAGGTACCTACTTGGAAAATACCAACTATCCTACAAGATAAATGTATGATAAGTTTAGGTTTAATTTCATCTTCGTAGTCATGCTGACTTACATTAAAGCACCCCCATTTGCTGCTTTTGTGTACCTTACAGTAGTATTCCTAAATTCTATAATTCTATTTCACTCTTCAAAGTGCCCTCACATTTATGTGTACATCATATCATAATCTCACCAAATGCTTTCACCTTTTTCTAATGACATAACCAAGCATTGATACTAAGTGTCTTTCTTTATGGTCCCATAGGCCAAGCAAAACTCTTAACTAGTGACCACTGTTTTGGTTACCCATGGCTCAAAAGCAATTAAAGATGGACACCAACTCTAATTAAGTACTCCTTTGAGAATTTTCAAAAACTTTTACCACAATTGCATATGATACACTCACTAATTTCCATGCAAAATTTTCCTAAAAATTTCAAGGCTTCTATTAATTTTAGTCAATAGATTAAAAATTCTCAGAAAGCAAATAGCCCAAATTATGAGATTGCTTACAAACTGATTGAAATGTTTTCTGCCAGTATTTATTTAATGCCTAGCACAGAGCATAGTTCCAGGTTCTTCTTTGCCACTCAAAGCAACTCAATTATGCTGATGACTGGTTGTCAAACTAGAACTTACACAGTCTGCTTTCCATCAAGCTCAATTATTGTTTAAGCCTTGCCTTTATTATTTATTAGCCTAGTTTTAAGCTTAAGTGAAGGGTATGTGATGTTTCCTCACAAAGAAAATAAAGTTTACTGGAATTGAAATTATGCTATATTTTCTAACACTTTATGATTCTAACAAGTTATTTAATTTCTCTGATCTCAATTTCACCTGTAAAATGAAGATAATAGTATTTACACCATAGAGTGGTTAGGAAGTTTACATCAGTTGATATTCATATTGATATTCAGTTGATATCAATTGCTTGGCATTAAGACAGTGCATAAACAGTTGTTAATTATAATAAATAGGAAAAGAGAACAGATCCTATGGTCTAAGACTTGATCAGCACAACTCTACGAGGTCTGGCAATTAAGTTCATGGACTCATTCTAGTAAAAGTATTATATACCTCATTGCTGAATTTCACTTTGGTCACCTTTGAAGTACTCCTCTTGGGAAGCTATGCAGCAATGCCACTGCCTAGTCCACCTTTTGAAGAAGTTTGGAACTCTTTTTTTTGAATGGCCATCAGAGCTGTCATTATATTACCCTTGATGTCCTGAATGTCATCAAAATGTCTTCCTTTAAATATTTCCTTTATCTTCATGGAAAGGAAAATGTTATTAGGCACCATATCAGGCAAGTAGGGAGACTATTCAAATACACTTATTCGTTGACTAGCTAAATACTTCCTCACAGGCAGTGACCTGTGAGCTGGTGCATTGTTGTAACGCAAGAGCCATGAATTTTTAGTGAAAATTCAGGTTGTTTTTGTCTAACTTTCTCACACAGCCTTTTCAGCGCTTCCGAAGAGTCAACTTGGCTGGCTGTTAATAAAACTAGCCATAGAATTTAGACTGAAACCCTAATATTCTGACCCTTGACCCAGTGTTTCTTACAGTGTACCATACAGACACAATTAAAATTTCACAACCAAAGGTATGTATGATTTAAAATGGTCTTCTCTCATATTTCAGGATCAAAAAAAAAATTTTTTTTTTTTTAATCAAGGCATATTGTGACTATCAGTCCTTCAATGCACATTCTCCCAGTTTGTAGTTACCAAATACAGGATATCAGTTATGTTTCACTTTTTTTCATAAGCATGTCTCAAATATTACATGAAAAAAAAATTCTTTTTTGGGGGGGGTCTGGAATTAAAACAAAATTGGGGATTCTGTATTTTAATATACTAAATCTGGCAACCCTCTACAGTTCTAAAAGATGATTTAATCAATAAATGAAAACAACTGGATTATCAATTCCCATGTGGACAAATAAGACACAGCATAATCCAAGTTTGTAACAGTTTGTGAAGAAGGGATAAAAGTATTTGTAAAAGGCCATTATACGGTAGTCATCATTATAACCTCATCATATATATATATATATAAAACAATGGCTAACATTGCAAGCTATTCATGTGCCAGACACTTTGTATAATGACTTTCTGGATAGTTTCTCATTTAATGTTGGCACAACACATTTTGTTAAGTTCTAACATTATCCTCATTGTATATGAGATGGACAAGTCAGGTTGGGCTTATAGCCACAGAGTTTTATTTCCTTCTCACACTGTGTCTATCAGGATGAGTAGCAGTCCTGTTCCATGGAACCAGGTAGATAAAGAGTCTCCATTTAGGATATTCTGTGGTCATGGCATAAAGAAGAGCTATCATGGTAGCACTGTATTATAGCTCTTAATGCTTTTAAGTAGCACATGACACCTTTACTCCTATGTCATAGACCAAAGCAAGACACCTATCTACATCTGAAGTAAGAGAGTATAATTCTCTCTGATGATAGAGCAGCAAATGCATAGTTTGAACAATAATGACATGGAATTAATAAGGAAGTTGTGGCGTTGAACAGTGAAGGGATTTGCCCACAGTCACATAGTAAGATTTCCACCAGGCTGTAGCCTGTGTTTTTACCTCTCTACTACTCTGTCTTCTTTTTATTTGAGGGTGGCAGTCTGGACATTCACCTATGTCTGTTATCATGAACACTGAGCATGTGTTCATGTGACTGTAAAAGGAGAAGAGCCCTGGATTTATATCATGCCAGGTATTCCTGGCTGCCTGTCTGTGATGTCAGCTTCAAAAGTATCAGTAGGTCACACTGGAGACTTTGTTATTTGTTCTATGTATAAAACTGTAATTGAAATAGAATGTCTTCTTAGTTGTGTTATGTAGGGTTTTAAAAATGTGTAAATAGTGTTCCACGCTTTAAATAAGATCCATTAACAAAGCCCAGATACTATCAGCCAGTGAAATGACATTTGGGCCCCAGACATTTGTACACTTTTTCCCCATGATTCCCATGATTACCAATGAGTGGTTACACTTCCTTTACCAATCTGAATAATATATCACACTTATACTGACACCTCACATGAGACAGAGTGCTCCTGCAAGGCCTCAGAGAGCCAGAGCTGTAGCAAATGAATGGGTATTAAAGTGAAATATTAGGCCACATGGCAAAGCATAGCTTGTTGCATAAGAATGTTAAAATGATGTTATTGGCAAGTTGGAGAACACAATAAGGAGAAAATGATTATAAGAGCTAGAAAAAAATGACATTTTATGAAAAATTTATTTATTACCTTAAAGGGCTTGTTTAAAATTGTAACCATTTTCCTACTGTGGTAACAAAACATAAATCTTTTTTCCTTTTTTATGTTTAAATAGGTGATTTTTTTTTTCCTTTTTAAACATCCTTTCAAAACTTAGATCTATTTACATTTCTCTAATTGATGAGAGAAATAAATTTTACTCAAATCAACATCAGGTTAAACTAAAATTTGCAGATAGTATTTCTGAGAGGAGATTCTGAGAATTCTCATTTGGCCATGCAATTTTACAAGTACATTTTATAGAACATAATTTTGTCATATACAGCTATTTTCTGTTTGACCGTTTAAATGATGCAGAGCAAGGCTTTATTGAAGTGGCTTTAGAAAAGTCCCTGTAGATTCAGGTTTTAGAACTTCTCCTTCTGGAAATGCACATAAACTTTAAAGATTAGATGGGTTTGGGGCTTCATATCACATTATATATTATTCTCCAAAGTAGGTCAGGACATTTGTATTTATGAGTCAGTATATTATGAGATAACTTGGCTTCTCTCATTAAAAATAAGCCTAACACAGAGAACAAAGCCAAGAAGTCTAAAGTTATGTGTTTTAATACATAACTTTTCTAAAAGAACATGCTCATGGAAAAGATAATTTTTTTTTCCAGTGGGTATTAAATTTACTGGGCTTGAAAAGCTAATCCAGAGCCAAGAAACACTTTACCAATGATGAAGATTATGATGATGAGGGATGCAACTGAAGAATTATTCTCAAACTTAGCTCATATTTAATTCACCTACAAAAATTTACTAACACTACTGCCTGAGTTGAATCCCCAGTGCTTCTTAGTTAGCTGTGCAGCCTGGGCACCAGGATTTTAAGGCTTTGAAGATGATTCTAATGTACAGTGAAGGCAGTGACTCACTGGAATAAGAACTGAGAGAGAACACATTGATCAAGGGTGGGGTAGACAGAGATCTTGTGGAGATAATGTTACTAATGGCCTCATTCCTTTCTGACAGAGTTGCAGAAATAATTACCTGTTCCTCTTCATTTTCCTCCTCCCGCCGGTGTCTTCCTCCTTCTTCTGATTTTCTCTGGTACATATTGTGTCCTTTCCACATGCCATACAGAGTGCCCTACATGAATTCACTCACTGAGTTCTCAACACAAATAAATGTTTTAGGTAATAACATTACGTCTGTTTTGCACACGAGGAAATGATGGCTAGATAGGTTAGGTAACCGGCAGTGTGCTACACATTCAAGATGGCTTCATGCCTGGGTTCCTGTTTTAAAGAAATGAACCTAAAAATGTATTGTATTTTTTTTTAAGCCTTGTATCAGGTACAAAAGTGCCTGGTTTGCAGTAGGTACTCTTCTCTGAATTTTTATTATTTGTGTTTAATTTGTGTTTCTGAAATGAAAATACTTTTGAAAGTTTAGAGAGACACTTCTCTTCACAAAATACTCCCTCTGTAGTTTCTTATTTCATAAAAGCCACCAATAGGCAATTGTTATACAGGAGTATGTATAGTCTTCCATTTATATACACATATTTCTAAGGAAGAGATGAATCTGGGAACATATTTAGCTATTTTATTTGTTTTATACAATAACAAAAAACACTTAAAAATTTTTACCCTGACCTTCTGTTAATGGGGAAAAGTGTCTAGTCTAGTAAATAGTGATAAAGAGGAATAATAAAGATGTTTGAATAAGACATTATTCTTAGATTCCAGGTGCACATAAAAAAAAATGAGGGAAAGCCAGGACGGCTCAGCGGGTTGAGCGCTCGCTTTGAGGCCATGAGGACCGAGGATCGAATCCCGGCTCCGGCCCAGGCAGGACCCACGTGCTGAACTGGGGAGTTCCCACAGTACGGTTCCCTAGCTGTCTCTGTCTCTGTCTCTCTCTCTATCTGTCAAAAGTAAAATAGAAATAAATATGCACTGAAGATAAAATAATTACTCTCTATAAATATAAAAAGATATAAAAAAAAAATGAGATAGCACAAAATCAATGTACAAAGTCCATTGCATTTTTATATACTAACAAGAAAACTTCAGAAAAAGAAATGAGAAAAAATAAACCAAAAAACTTTTGTGAATAAAACAAAACAAAACAAAAAATAAATAAAATACCTAGCCGTAAACTAAACAACATGAAGGACTTATACATGGAAAACTTAAAGACACTATTAGAAGAAATTGAGGAAGACACAAAGAAATGGAAAGATATTCCATGTTCATGTTCATGTATTAGAAGAATCAACATAGTTAAAAGGGCCATATTACCCAAATCAATGTACAGATTTAATGCAATTCCCATCAAAATTCCACAGACATTCTTTCAAGAAATAAACCAAAAAATCAAATACAAAAGAAACTGCAAAAAACCTGAATAACCAAAGCGAGCCTATGAAAAAAGAATGAGGCTGGAGGAAACACGATCCCTAACTTCAGTCTGTACCGCAAACAAAACAGCTTGGTATTGGCAGAAAAAAACAACAGACATATAGACCAATGGAACTGAATTAAAAACCCAGAAATAAACCCACAATATATAGACAGATAATTTTTGACACTGGATTGAAAAATATATGATGGAGTAAAGAAAGCCTCTTCAGCAAATGGTGCTGGGAAAATTGCAAAACCACATGCAAAAGAATGAATCTGATCCGCAATCTGTCACCATATACCAAAATTAATTCAAAGTGGATAGAAGACCTCCACATAAGACCCAAAACAATAAAATGCATAGAAGAAAATATTGGTACTAAACTTATAGACCTTGGGTTCAGAGAGGACTTTTATGAGCTTGACCTCAAAAGTAAGGGAAGTAATAGAAAAAATAAATGAATGGAACTCTATCAAAATTAAAAGTTTCTGCATAACAAAAACAAACCATCAAAAAGCAAAGAGGCAATCATCTAAATGGAAAAAAATTATTTGAAAACAGCACTTCTGATAAGGGGCCAGTGCCTAAAATATTTAACAAACTCATAAAACTCAACAACAGCAACAAAACCAATTAAAACAAGACCAGAGGACCTGAATAGACAACTTCTCCCACGAAGACATACAAATGGTCAACAGATATGTGAAAAAAATACTCAGCTTTATTAGCTATTAGGGAAATGCAAATCAAAACAGCAATGAGATTCCACCCCACACATGTTAGAATGGCTATAATCAACAAGTCAAGGGATAACAAGTGTTGAACAGGCTACAGAAAAAAAGAAACCCTCATACACTGCTGGTGGGAATATAAATTGGTACAACCACTATGGAAGACTACAGAGGTTCCACAAAAAATTAAAAATAAAGTTACTATATGAACCAGCAATCCCTACCTCAAATTTTTGAAAACATTAGTCTGCAAAGATATATGTAACCCAATATTCATTTTAGCACTGTTCATGGTAGCCAAGTCATGGAAACAACGAAAACATTCTTTGACAGATGATTTGATAAAGAAGTTGTGGTACATTTACACGATGGAATACTACTCAGTGATATGAAAAAATGAAATAATAGTATTTGTGACAACATGAATGGACCCTGAGATCTCCATGTTAAGGGAAATAAGTCAGACTGAAAAACAAAACAAAAACAAGAACCATATGATTTTACTTACGTATATAAAACTGAAAGTGACAAAGAAACAAAATCTTATGGCCACAATCAATAGTTTAGTGGTTACCTGACATTAAGGAGGTAGGGGTGGGGAGAAGGGGCAGGGGACATCAAATATATGGTAATGGAAAGAGAACTGACTCTGGGTATTGAACACACAATGCAGTACATAGACGATATAATGCAGAAATGTACACCTGGGACCTATGTAATTTTTACCAGACAGTGTCACCCTAATGAACTTACCAATAAAAAGAAGAAGCACTCATATTTCCCATTTTTAAAATGCAATTGGGAAAGTAAGAATTTTCTTATGAATATCCTAGAATTATAGCAAATATTCTTTTTTTCCCCCCTCAAAAATGTACTTTGTTTCTTAGAACACAATACAAGGTAAGATTTTGTTTGTAAGCTTTATATTATCTTACATAAAATGACTATTAAAATCTATACTAATTTCTCTTTTTATTTATGGAAAGCAGATTTCTGAGTGCCAATTATGTGCAAGGCACTGTGCTATAGTGATAACCATAATCAATATTTAAAAATAAATAATAGTGGGGAAGCCGGGATGGCTCAGTGGGTTAAGTGCTCACTTTGCAGCACCGGGGACGGAAGATCAAATCCTGGCCCTGGCCCATGCGAACCCATGTGCTGAACTGGGGAGTTCCCCAAGTTCAGTTCTCTCTCTGTCTCTGTATCTCTCTCTCTCTCTCTCTCTCTCTCTCTCTGTCTGTCAAAAACAATAAAAAAACTTTAAAAAATTTTAAAAAATTAAAAAAATAAATAATAGAATACTGAGAAGCTAAATAAACTTTAAAAAATTAAGAGAGTTAAAATGAAAGTGGAAAAAACTATTTTAATTTCTCTAAAGATTTCTCTGAAGTCAGACAACAATGATTTTGCAAAACAACCACCTCCTCCTTATGACTAAAGTTGTCTTTCTCTTATGCATGTGTCTGTCAGAGTTTTATATACATTCACGTTATTTTCGATAACATTTTTGGTCTCATGCACTTGTTTTTTTAATTTTGATAATATATTTTATTTAACACAGTATATTCTAAATATTGTTTTGTCATGTAATCAAAGTAAAGCAATTTATTAAATATTTGACAATTTTTTTGGTACTAAGTTTTCAAAATCCAGTGTATTTTCTATTTTAAACTTATTATTTTTATTTTAGTATATTGGTATATAATCTTAAATTGGTTATATTAGATTCGGGTGTACAATATAGTGATTTGACATTTTTATACCTTATAGTGTGATCACCTCACTAATTCTAGTTCCCATTCTTCACTGTGTAATGTAATATCAAGGTTATTGACTATATTCACCTTCCCTATTTCACTGTATCCCCACTCCCTCCCTTGTAACTATTCCTTTGGTCTTTGTTTCTATGAGTTTGTTTTTTGTTTTGTTTTGTTTACATTTCACATATAAGTGAAATCATGTTATTTGTCTTTGTCTGCCTGACTTCACTTACCTGTAGTTCCCTCCATGTTGTTACAAATGGCAAGATTTTCTTTGTCTGTGTGTGTGTGTAATAGATTTTTTTGTTTTGTTTTGTTTGTTTTTGAATCTGTTCATCTATAGATGGACACTTAGGTTGCTTTCGTATCTTGGCTACTGTAAATGCTGCAGTGAACATAAGGGTACATATCTTTCTTCCAAATTAGTATTTTTGCTTTCTTTGGATAAACACTCAGAAGTGGAACTGCTGGGTCATATGGTAGTTCTGTTTTTAATATTTTGAGAACTCTCTGTACTGTTCTTCATAGGGGTTGCAGTTTTCATGCACTTCTATACATTTTATACAATAAAGCTATTTCCAGCATGCACATGGTCTATAAGCAACAAATAAGTCGTTAAGGTAGAAAGAAAGCTTCATGGAGTAGGGACAGCCTGAAAATATTTTACAATGTAAATATAGTTAATCACTAGTATGGATGGATTATCTGTGTATCTATCTTCCATTCAGGAAGAATATGAGAACAAAACTCATTCAAAATTTGTTTTGTATCTCTTTAGGTAATTTTGACATTTCAGTATTATGACTTTGTACAAAAGTAGTACCAGAAGTAGTTTATTTTAATTTTGTGTATCCCCAGTGATGCTAGGTGATAGCCAGTGATCACTTCCAGAGTGTGACCATGTTCACTGCCAAATAGGAAACCACAAAATGATTTCCTGCCACTGACTGAGCTTCCAGCAATAGTGTTGTTAAGCAATGAATACTATTAAAGATATACTATGAGATCACATGACATATCTTCTAACAATTTTCCTCCAACTTGTTCATTTCCAGTAAAAGGCTTTTCAGAAATCAGTTTAGTACCATGGGCCTTCTATTGTTTGTTTGAAAAGCCTTTGAAAACTTCCAAATAGTCCTTCTGTGGGGAGGAGTTATCTCTCTGAATAGTCATTTTCTTTCTAAATAATCAAGGACCAGTTTGCACCCATAGAGGAAAACCTGATTAGCTTGGGTTAAAAGGCCTTCTTAAAAAGAATGAAGAAAGAGCTGTGAGTGTTACAATTCATGAGTTGCATTCTGCTGTTTTTTATTACAAGTGAAACCCTGTTGTCTTTTGTAACAAAATATCAGAGTACCTATCTCCCATTGAAACACTGTCTGTAATTCAGTGTAGACTTAATAAAGGATGTCCCAAAATTCATACAAGAAGTAATTTTGATAGAAAACAGGTTTATAATTAACAATTGTAAATTTTCATTGCTCAACAATGAAAACGCATT
>PVKE010035740.1:0-16736 GCA_004027555.1 Craseonycteris thonglongyai
AAAAAAGAAATCTTTAGAAATGAGTACTCCCCCCTGCCTCACCCCCCCCCCCCCCCCCCCCCCCCCCCCCCCCCCCGCACTCCTTTCTCTGACTTTATGCAGAGTCTACCATCTAGTGGGGATTCTCAGAAAATGCAATCTTATTGCCACTGATTATAAAACGTTAAAAGACCTACAGACTATTTTTATTCTTGTTGTTTTAACAATCTGTACAGGAAGATTCTTATGCAAGTTGTTATAAATATTGCTTTTATGCAGTTATACTATAGGAGCTATTATCTGTTTTTGTACCATTTATATTCTATAGTTGAGCAAAGAATGTCATCAGCTTATTCTAGAGTCTAGACATCGTCCCAGTTTTACAAACAAGGAAGTATTTTTAGGTGCATTTAGCAGAGAAATAAGCCTCCATAAATCTGCATGTGATACTCTAAAAACCTTTAGTTCCACAACAGCATCAAAGTTGCAAAACACTACTGCAGCTTCCATTATAAAAGCATTAGTTACAACAATGTTTTCTTCTTTTTGGAGTTCTTTCTAATCATATTAAGAACACATGATAAAATATTGAATTATTTTCAGTTCAGTTATTGTCACATTCTTATGTAATGTTTCATGTAGGTAATGGGTTGTTGTTAATAAAGAGAAAAGATGTATTTGAAGAAAGCAGACTTACAATTTTTATAGTGTTTAAGACTCAACATACATCATCAAAATTTCAAGACAAGCTGCACCATGGAATGAGTATCGAATAAGCAAAGGGATATTCAGATAGTAATATAGTGGCTAGTTCTATTTAATAAGTATTCAACATATTTTTAAATGAAAATCAGATAAGTAGATGTTATAATAATAAAAGTACTCTAAATAGTGTTCAATTATACATACACATACTCATATGTAGGTGTGTAGGCATATGTGTGTGTGTAAAGTAGACTCCCATACCAGTTGCTTGAGTTCCAGTTAGCAAAGGGTCTACCGGTACTTATATTTATCTGGCATCTTACCTATCGCCATGCTGGTGCCGGTTAACTGAGAATCTAGTGCATATCTTTTAACTATGTGTACCAAGTCTAAGAGACTTGAGAATCACCAATTTGTGAAAGGGTGAAAAGCTAGTAAGTTCAGACTTACATGACTGATTATAAACAAGCAATTTCTAAAATAATGGCACTTCATGTATATAATTACTAAACAAAGTTCACCTCAACTTAAACGCCTCAAACCTTAGCAGCACTGAAAAATAAGATGGTCCATCACTATTTAAGTGGGAGAAGACCCACATAACACAAATCACAAAAATACTGTGATATACAATGTATCATAACTTGTAAAACAGCTTGTTTTATTAATAAAGAATATTTTGTTTGTGGAATTCTCATTGTATAAATGTTCCAATTGATACTTTTATGAATCTGGAGTGGCGGTGTATATTTTTTGTTAAGGAATGTTGTTTTGTGCCCATTAGACATTTATAACACATTTTAATAAAATAACTTCTTTGTTCAAAGGAATTGAATTATTCATTATTTTGCTGAGTTCTTTCCTGTTGGAGTTTCTCACAAAGCAACCCCTGACTGTTTGACTTTCTAAATAGCCTAAGTGATTCCAAACTCTCTTTTGTAAAGAGAAATAGATTTTAGAACTGGAACTCAATAAAGAAATGCTTGTTTTCTCCCACACTCACACACTTCAAAAGACTGGTGCAAACCACAGACCAAGAATATAAATTGTTTCTTTGAATGGTAGACTGCCTTTTTTCTTCAGTTAGCTCTATGTCCAAACTGCCAAGCACACACACATCCAAACACACAGACACACCCAATAAACTAATGATTTGCTACAAATGTTGAGTTTTTGCTTGCAACCATGATTAGTAACACAGAAATCCAAGACTTCTTTCTCACAGCGAATCACTGAAGATCTAACCCACGGTTTCCAATCTATGCTTTTCCTCCCAAGGATATGCCCTATTAGAGATGTCCAATGTAGAAATATAAAAAAGTTGATTGTAAGTAATGGTTTGTTTTCAATATTGCTGCTTTATTATAAATGCACTTGGGTACATGTCTCTTTGTGACCTGGATTGGATTTATTCTTTTAACAAATGATGGGATTGGATAAAAACATTTTTAATGCCCCAAGATCTTAGAATTTCTATTTTTTTTAAGTTTCTACAGTATGGGATACTATGTTTCAATATCACTATTTTCTTTTTCCTCTTAATTTCTATTGTTTTGGGAAATGGTATACCCCAGAATAGTCTTTCACCTTAAATGAAACACAATATTTGGTAAGACTTTCTTAACTTCTTGACTACGTCTCTTCTATTCAAAATGACAAACTATATGTACTATTTTTAAAATATGACAGTGGTTAATAATGTAATGGTAAATTAGGAACAGCCATTTCATTCCCTTCCCCTGGCCCTGTGCCCCACAACAATGGCCACAACACTGTTGTCCAGTCACTTTTCCAACCAGTTCTAGTTCGGCCCCATTTAAAACCCATGACCCTGCAAAATCCATCACTCCAGCTTGCACTTGACATCTCCACTTCATTGTCTAATCTCCGCCTTCAACTCTCAAAACCAGCACGATTGGTCCTCAGGTCACGTTCCTCCTCCCGAATCACTCTAATTTTTCTCACAAAAGCTGTTATAAAATTATAAAAACTCACACCATTATCCTTCAACCCAATAACAAATGTCCAATAAACTACAAATCAGGTGTTAGCAGAGGTCTGAAATAAACCCTATCTCTTTCACAGTCTAGTTCCTCTGTGCCCTGCCATATGCTCATTAGTGAGTTGGGATCAGGGTGTTAGCCCAGTTCCTTCTTTCTCCCTTCTCCCAATCACTCCCATTCTGAATGGTGTTTTCTGTCCTGATTGTTTTGTTCTCATATTGATTCAAATCTGGACCAGCCCTTCTGTGGAGACACACTGGACCAAACAGTGGCAGACATGTACAATGCAAAGACAGTCCTTAGCTCCCTAACTTTATGACCCCCTCACCTCCATCACCATCCTGTGACCAATGCACCACTTTAGCAAATGCTTTCTGCCTCCAGTGCAGAAAAGCAACACACTAGTTCATGTGTCATTTGTCCTAAGCTATTATGTAACCTCATCTGCTACCAATGAATAATAGCTGCCCAAATAATATTTCCCATTGTTTCAAAAGACTACCAAAGATTAGGAATGCATAACTAATGTTACACCCAAATACCAAAAGGGACATGGAAGTTCTATATGTGTAAATCGACTGTTCTGTATGAAAACTAGGATAATAGAATCATATGTTAATACACATTCACAAACTTCACCTAAACATACAATACATGGTTATGATCCTGTTATACAGATGGCTCTACAGTTTCTAATTTTTCTCTTTTAGTCACATTTCTTCTCTGAAAAGTAAAAAAAAAATTAAGACTGTTAAGATGAAATCACAATTTGAAGGCAGACCTACTAGATAGAAAATACGTCGTCACTTACCGGTGTGCACATAAATTATTAAGGTGAAGTCCATATTTTTCCTCAGCAGATAATCCATCCATCAACAAGTAGAAAATGAGGAAATTGCTCTGGCCAAGAGGTTGTGAAACAAGTCGGGATTTCTCTAGCATATATGTATAAATTCTGGCTGGTTAAGAAAAGAGATTCTGTTAAATGGCATTAGTAGTTTCATTTCCATAAATTTACACATATTAATTGCAAGAATAATAATGTAACTTCTTTTCAAACACAGACCTTTTCTAGACAAAATTAATAGTTGTTATTTTAAAGCTTTTTTGTTTTTTTTTAAGGACCAGAAAAAGTAAGTACAAAATACTGAGAGTTCCAATATATCCTCTCTGTCCCCTCAATTATTAACATCTTACATTAGGGTGGTATTATTGTTAACATAGATAAACCAATATTGACAAATTATTATTAACTAAAGTTCATAATTTACATTGGTGCTCATTCTTTATGTTGTACACTTCTATGGGTCTTCAGAAATTCATATCCACCATTACAATCCCATGCAGGATAGTTTCACTGCCTGTGTGCTTCACCTGTTCATCCTTTCCTCTCCCCTAATTTCTGACAACCACTGATCTTTATACTGTCTCCATAGTCATACCTTTTCCAAAAGGTAACCTAGTTGGAATCATACAGTATGTATTCTTTTCAGATTGGTTTCCTTCACTTGCCAATACATGATGTTGTCAGTGTTTGGATTTTAGCTAGTATGCAAGTGATGTTTCATTGTTGTTTAAATTAGCATTTCCTAAATGACATATAATATGGAGCATCTTTTCATATGCTTATTTTCCATTTGTTTATCCTCATTGGTGAAGTGTCTGTTCAGATACTTTGTATTAAAAAAAATTTTTTTCTTACTGTTGAGTATTAAGAGTTCTTTGTATATTTTAGATAATGGTCTTTAATCAGAAAAAATCTTTTGCAAGTATTTTCTTTTAGCCTGTCGCTCATTATTTCATTCTTTTAACAATGTCTTTCATAGAAAAGATGTTTTTAATTTTAATAAATTCTTGCTTACCAATTATTTCTTCCATGGATTGTACTTTCAGTGCTGTATCTAAAAATCATTTAGATTTATAATATATTTTGAGTTATTTTTTATTATATGTTGGTGTCTACAGTCTTTTTTTATTTTTTTATTTATTTTTGCATGTGATATCCTGCTGTTCTGGCACAATTCGTTGAAAAGACTATATCCTTTCTCCATCGGATTACTTGTACCACATTGTAAAAGATCAGTTGACTATATTTATGTGGGTCCATTTCTGTGCTCTCCACTTAATTTCTTTGTCTGTTCTTTCAACCAGACCACACTGTCTTGATTACAGAAGTTTTCCAATAAATCTTTAAGTTGGGTAGTCATCCAATTTCGTTCTTCTTTTTCAATGCTGTATTGACAATTCTGGTTTGTATAGCTCTCCATATAAATTTTATGTCAATATCCACAAAGTAATTTGCTGGGATTTTTATTGGGAGTTTATTGGCTCTATAGATCAAGTTGGGAAGAACAGAGATCTTAATATTTAGCCGTCCTGTCCATGAACATAGAATATCTCTCCATTTATCTTTTTTGATTTATTTCATCAGTGTCTAGTTTTTTCCAAAAAGATCTTGTATATATGTCATTAGATTTATACCTAAGTATTTAATTTTTTTTATGCTAATAAATAATAGTATTATGCTTTTAATTCCAATTGTCTATTGCTGGTATTTAGAAAAGCAACTGACTTTTTAATATTAATTTTATATCCTGCAACCTTGTAATAAATCATTTATTAGTTCCAGGAGTATTTTTGTATGTTTGTTTAATTACTTTTTATTTTCTACAGAGACAATCATGTTTTCTTCCCCTTTCCAATCTGTCTTTTCTTTCTTTCTTTCTTTCTTTCTTTCTTTCTTTCTTTCTTTCTTTCTTTCTTTTTTTTCTTTTTTTTATTGCATTATGTATGACTTCCATTACAATGTTAAAAAGCATTGATGTGGGAGGACATTCTTGTCCTTATTTTGTTCCTGACATAATATGGAACTTTTGTGCACAAACATAATCTGAATCAAGACATGTCCTTGTTTATAACAAAGGCACAAGCATAAGTTTTCAAATTTTTTTTGATTGATGTCTTACAATTTGAAAATGCAACTCATATTACTATGGTATACGCCAATAGAAATTCATTATAAAGTACTCTGCTACAGTCACTAACAAATATTACTATCAATCAGATCCAAAGGTTACACTATTTTTTTTAAATATTTTATTTGTTTATTTTTGACAGAGAGAGAGAGAGAGATACAGAGATAGAGACAGAGATTGAACTGAACTGGTGGAGTGCCCCAGTTCAGCATATGGGTCCACATGGGCCGGGGCCAAGATTTGATTCCTGGTCTCCAGCACTGCAAAGTGAGCGCTTAACCCACTGAGCCATCCCGGCTTCCCCAGTTACACTATTAAGGACCATAAATATAGACAATGCTCTCTCACTGCTGAAATAAAAACTCCAGGAAAGACAAATATGATTTGAATTTATGCAGATACAATTTAATGTATAAAATATATGTTAGAAACATGTTAAGGCCTATAGTGAAATTATAAAAAGAAACTAAATCATAAACTACAGTATAGTGATAGATAATAGATACTTCAACAACAAAGTTTACATTCCAGTACGGGAGAGAAATTAATGATGTTCCTTTAAAGTAATGCATACCCAGTAAAAATAGTGTCCAGTCAGTCATCTTGCTAGCTTATTGTGGCCTCACATGTACAGTAGTAGGACTTATACCTAATATTCATTATTTTGGTCCTTTGCCTTTAAACATTATAAAAGCAAACAAAAAGTAACTCACATAATACATGCGGCTGAAATTTATTTCATAGCAGGTGAAAAATGATAAAAGTATGCAATATGGGAATCACAATCCTAATTTTGTTTCAGAGATAGGACTGGCAATTCAGTAGCAAGAGTTAATCAGAATTTATAGGTATATAATTGACATGTGAAAAATCTAATTGGTTCTGGAACAATCTTTTTATTGGAATTTAGACTTATTTTGATAATTAGGAATTAAATTTTAAATATAACTGTTAATTATTGTATTTTTCTCACTTTAAAGTAAGACTTCATGGTCAATAATTTTTTTTGTTCAAAAGTAGTTCTTAGGAAGGCAAATTGATTTAATTATGCCCTACATTTGAACTATGAACAGCATCTCAAGTAACATGTCTGCTAATAATTATTCTAGAGTCCAAACTCTAAAAGAAATAATGTTAGGTCTCCCAACTTTGATTTTGTACAGTAAATCTACTTGAAAAAATGAAATCACTATTACAGTGTTTTGCCTATTATAAATGCTATAAGTGGTCAATTTAGCCAAACAAAATGATTCTCAGTGTTTTAAAACATTTCAAAATTAATAAATCTTGTTAAGAAAAGTAGTATTCTTAGACACTTTTTAGAAAAGTTGTCATAAGTTCATTAAAAAACACACATTTAGTGGCATTAAAGCCCAAAAGTGAAGTTAAAATTAGGATGCTGAGGATGATGGGGATGCTGGGATGACTCAGTGTGTTGAGTGCTCATTTTACAACCCCAGGGTCTGAGGATCATATCCCATCCCTGGCCCATGCAGACCCATATGTTGAACTGGGGTTGTGTCCCCAGTTCGGTTCTTGCTGTGGCCAGCTTCCCATGTGGGAGGTCCCTGGTGCGGCTCCTGCCCTGGGCATGCTTCCCATGTAGGATGCCCAGAGCAGGGCCATGCCTCCCATTGTGGGAACCCTCCAGGCCTGGTTTCTGTCCTGTGTAATCCACGCCCACCTGTGGAATAAAACTATATAAAAAATGAATATACAACTATGGAGACTCTTCTGGGCCATCGTACTTCTCTCTGTCTCTCTCTGTCTCTTTCTCTCTATCTGTCAAAAACAATTAAAAAAAAATTAGGATGAGGTAGTATGGTTTCTTTTTCAATTCTCTAAAAGTATTTAGTCAGGTGGTAATTTTAAGTAGAGGTCTTATTGTTAAATTTTCTTTCCTTTTTTTATTACTAAGCAAATTATTCATTGAAAACATTTTTATTTAAAATTCATAATATTATCCATTATGTAATTAACTTATCAAGAAAATATTTTTAAAAATCTATAAATATAGAAAATAAACTGCCATAGTTGTTCCCTTCTGTTATTGTTTAGCCATCAACTAAAGAAATATCAAGTGAGAATTGGGGGCTAAGTGGTGACCTCTTGACCATTATGCTTCTGTACACAGAGGAAGGAATGACCTTACACCCACTTGCCCCAGACAGCATACAAACTTAATATAAGTCAGCATCCAAAACTAATCAAACTCCACATCAAAGGTGACTTCAATACCTTTCATTTGAATTCAAATCAGTATAATCGGTCATTATCCTAGTTAGTGCATCTCCAGCAGTGAAAAAATTGCTGTGGATTAGCAGGATTCTGATCAGTAGAATTAAAAAATATGTATGTATATTGAAGAGAGTTTTAGATGGAAGAAAATACAAAATAATAAAAAATTCAAATTTCCTTTTGAGATATTTTATGTCAGAAATATTCTTTATATGTCAGATGTATACTTGTGATCCTCCCACTTTTCAAAAATCTACAAAGCAATATATGTTTATCAAAAAGCTTTAATACTATAAAAATATATATATTTGCAGATCATATATAACACGCGGGAAAAATAGTTTATGGAGCTATATCATTTTTGTTCAATATGAAATAAAATGGAGTAAATCTAGTTCTCTCCTTTAAGAAAAACAAATGTGTTCCTTCTTTGTCCTTTCAACTTCCAGAAATGTGCAGCACCCTGCCTCATGCATCTAGTTATAAATCATGACCTCTTCCCAGAAGTCCCATCATACCTCAATTAGCAATCATCAAAAGCACACTACACTACTGATTAATTAATATAGCCAAATAGTTTCTCTTTCACACTTACACAGTTCTTTTGACTTGGTTATTAATAATCATTAATGCTAGGGAGTGATATAAGTGATAGGTGCTCAACTAGGAGTCAAAAGTATGAGATCTAGCTTGATTCTGACATTGCTAATCTCCATGTCCCTTTTAACTTCACTTTTCTCATCAGTAAATGAGCATTAAGAGATATAAAGTTCCCAAGCTTGTTTGTAGTCCAAGAGGAAGGAACCACCATGTAAAGTACCTACTATATACCAGGCACTATGAGAGGTGCTTTTCAAACATTGCTTCATTTAAATTCTGTGGCAGGCCTTTCTACATTTTCACCCAACTGGCTTATCTCTAAAGAGAGGCTGTCTGCACTAAAAGATGCTATTCTTCCAAGAAGATAAGATTAGTTCTCTGAAAATTAAAAGAAAGCCCAATTAAGAGCATAAGGATACTAAGGAAAATTAATGATGATAAAAACAAAGATGAAGACTGTCTCCTGGTTTATTTATTTATTTATTTATTTAGATTTATTTTATTTTTTGACAGAGTCAGAGAGAGAGAGACAGACAAACAGAGAGAAGGGGGAGGGCCCAGAGCAGTCTCCATAGCTGCACATCATCAGTTTTCGACATAGTTTCATTCCACACAGGTGGGTGGGGGCCGCGCAGGGCAGAAACTGGGCTGGGGGCCTCTCACATGGAAGGCATGGCCCCCTCGAGCCAGGGGTCGAGCCAGGGGCCGAGAACTGAATGGGGGGCCTCCCACATGGGAAGCACACCCCAGTTTAGCATATGGGTCCACACAGGCCGGGGCCAGGATTTGATCCTCAGTCCCTGGGGCTTTAAAGCGAGCACTTAACTTGCTGAGCCATCCCGGTTTCCCTTCTTGGTTTATTTTTAAAATCAAAATCATATTGAGAGATAAGTCAGACTGAAAAAATCAAGAACCATATGACTTCAATTATATGTGGAATATAAAACTGAAAGTAACAAAGAAACAAAAACTCATGGGCACAGTCAATTGTTTAGTGGTTACCTGAGGGTAAAGGGGGATGAGTGTAGGGGAGGAGGTAGGCATTAAATATACGGTTATGGAAAGAAAACTGGCTCTGAGTGATAAGAATATAATACAATACACAGATGATGTAATGTACAAGTGTACACCTGGAACCTATGTAACTTTTTACCAACCAATGTCACCACAATAAATGTAACGATTAATAAAATTATTAAAAATTTTAAATAAAAAAAATCCTCTTTAAGAAAAAAAAGAATTTGGAAAAAGGACAAGGTAAAGGTCTTAATATATTTTCCATCTCATTAGTCTTAACTGAGTTTTAAGTTTCCCAAGTAGATAACATAACTTTGGAATATTTATTGAGAGACATTTCCGATTGCCAATAAATTTAAATTTCCACTTAAATATACCTGGGTATCTTCAGGGCACAGAGAAGATAAGAGAGTATACTTTACTTTTTACAAGTGGAGTGTGGTTCTTCCTGACTTTGTAGATTCATCAGCATATTTTTGCTGTGGGTACTAAGAAAGTAGAAAATCTTTCTATTCTTATCATACACAAACTCTAATTATGAAGAGAACTTGGCTCTTGTTTTAAAGAAATAATTCAGAAATAAATATTAATAACTTTTCTTATCTATTTCACACTCTCAATACTCATATGTATCCTTTACTGGCATGAATGAATTCATGATGTCTTTATACAATTTTGTTCCCTGAACTCAACAATGACTGCTTCATTATACTGGTACTTCACAGTGCCATTCCTTAGACTTCTTAATCTAACATACGTAATGCTTGCCTACTACAAGCTAGGGCAGATACGATCTCTGGCCTCAATAGAATTATATACTAATGGGAGGCACAGTCAACGAAACAGCCTGACAGTGAAAAGGCTCATTCAGATTCTGACAAGCACTATGGAAGAAATAAGAAAGGACACGATTCAGAGTCAATAGAACTGGGATTGAGGATCACATTGGGAAGAAGTTTGGGAAGTAAAGAGGAGGTTCTCTGAAGAGGTGGCTTGAAATGAAACTAGTACAGCGAGAGTGATGTGGCCATAGCAGGAGTAGAGCCAAGAGCCCTCTAGGGAGCAAAGAGGAAAACTCAAGCCTTGGCACCAGGTACCTAAGCAACTTAAATAGTCTAGTGTGGCTGAAGCATGTGCAGTAGGTAGGGAGTGAGAGGATATGAGAGGAAGCTGGAAACATCGGGCAGAGAGGCCTCACAGGCTGTGGTCAGAATGTCACTCAGAAAGAACTGGGAGCCACACCTGGGTGTAAGCCAGACTGCTGGACTGCCAGACAGCAGCTGACATTTGTTTTTTAAGATTTATTTTATTGTTTTTGACAGATTTTATTGTTTTTGTCAGAGAGAGAGACAGGAAAAGAGAGGGACAGAGAGAAAGGGGAGGGCCCAGTGCAGTCTCCATAGATGTATGTCATCAGTTTTCGACATGGTTTCATTCCACACAGGTGGGCAGGGGCTGCGCAGGGCAGGAACTGGGCTGGGGGCCTACTGCATCGGAGGCTTGCCCCCTCGAGAGAGGGGCCGAACAGGGGGGTGGGGGGATGAGAACTGAACTGGGGGGCCTCCCACATGGGAAACACACCCCAGTTCAGCATATGGGCCCTCATGGGCTGGGGCTGGGATTCGATTCTTGGTCCCCAGGGCTGCAAAGTGAGCGCTGAACCTATTCATCCATCCTGGCTTCCCCTGCAGTTGACATTTTGAAGAGACCAGTGAAGCATTACATGGATTGAGAGGGGAAATAGCTGAGGTATAGTCATATGTCTGATAGTAATGGTGGATTTAAATTTCTACTGAGTGATTCAAGCATGCTATTTTTTTAGTTAACATTTATCTATTTAAATGAAGCAATAACATAAAAAATAAAACAATAAAAGGTAATTCTGAAAACCAGACAAAGTTGGCTTACTCTGTGTCCTTTGGAGAGAGGGTGTTGCAAATTAGGCTAAATTCAGAAAAAATAGAAACGGAACTTCATTGAGAGCTCTGTAGTGGTAGTGTTGTTCTCACACATATTGAAATGGATGGTGACCAATGACCTCAGGGCAGGGGCGCCAGGACAGGAAGGACTTCCAGGATTACTGAGGGTGACAGGAATGGAATGAGGCAGGAATGAGCTGGCGTATTCAGCTTCTCTTCACAATGATTCACCTGAACTCACAGATTGGTGAGCCCTGGGAGAGCCCAAATGCATCACAACATGCAGATAATATACTATTTGTCTATGCTAAATTATAAATAATCAATCAACTGCACAGGCAGAACAGGTTGTACTATTGGCAAAGTGAAAAGAAGGAACTTTGGTCTCAGACATCAGGGAAGCAGCCTCCAAAGTTTTTGAAGTTTTATTAGTAGCAACTTATCCTCATATTAGACAATCTGATACTTTTCATGTGTCTAGCTTATTTTGTTATTATTGAGTGTATAATTCCACAATAAAGCAGTTAGGAAAAGTATAAGAAATATCAATCAGGAGGAGCCGTGAGGACGTGGCCCAAGGAAGCTGGAGCTGAACTGGAGGGGCTAAGGACTTGGAGCCCCTCTACCATCAAATGCACAAGCAGATCCATGAGATCCAGTCTCACATAGGATGCCTGGAGAAGGCACACAAGCAGACTGTGCACTTCGTGTTGTCCAGTTAAAGTCTGATGTCCAGCAGCACCTGAAAACTGCTCTCAGAAACTTCCAGCATTGGCAATACACAAGGGAATAGCAGGAGAGACTATGAGAGGAACTTCTGTCTCACACCTTCATCACCCATGACTGACACCACCATGCCAATGGATGAATTGCTGAAGTTTAACTCCTCAATCCAGAACATTCACGATGGCATGGATGACCTCATTGGAGGCAGGCCCAGTATTCTTGAGGGACTGAGCGCCTGAGACTGACCTTGAAGGGGACTCAGAAGAAAATCTTTCATATTGCCACCATGTTGGGCTTGTCCAACGCAGTGATGCTGCTCACTGAGAATCAAGCTTACCAGGACAAGCACTTCATGATCAATGGAACATGCCTCACCTGTGTGGTCATGTTCCTCATGGTATTGTACTTGACATGAGCCAGCCAAGCAGCTGAACAGTGTTCCCATTGCATGAGAGGGTGTGTGTGAGTGTGTGTGTGTGTGTGTGTGTGTGTGAGAGAGAAAGAGAAGGGGTGTCCAGAGGCTACCTGACATGAGACAATGTTACCACTGTGTGAGTGTGTGTGTGAGTATGTGCATGTGTGTAAGAGAAGGGATGCCCAGAAGCTACCTTTTGAAGTGTATGTGAAATGGTTTTAATGTGAAGAGTACTCAGAAGTAACTGATCTGTGACTTAATGAGAGTTTCAAACATACTCTTGCTTTCTGTGACATCCAAGAGGGGAAGCTAGTACTAACAAGATCCACAGTGGTTAGGAAAGGAAAGAAATACCTGTTCTCTTTCTCTCACTCTTACTCTCACTCAGGGAAAAAGTGATGGATGTAAGGGTAAGAGATAGTGAACAAAAGGAAAGGAAAATAATGGCTTTGGGGACAGCAACTAAGATGGAAGAGTAGGTAAACACTGCACCTGCTCCATCCCATGAACACATTAAAATTACAACTAAATTATAGAACAGCCAACCTGGAGAACCATTTGAAGTCTAGCTGAACAGAAGTTTCATAGCTAAGAAAACAAAGAAGCCATGTCAAGATTGGTAGGAAGTTTGCAGATGCAAAAACATCTAGCCCCAAACCTCCATGTAATGAGTGGAAATCAGAAAGAATATCTTAGCTACAGAAGTTCTCCCAGAGAAATAAGAGACCCAAGCCCCACACCAAACTCTGCAGTTCAGTGTACTGCTGCTGGAAAGAGATGCTCACATTTGACTGTGAAAAACAGTGGGGATTCTGATCGTCCAGGGGGAAGAATGCAGAAAATCCAGACAGCCTCTTGAAGCACCCATACACAAACATAGACACTTGTTGGTACTCACCCTGGGCTCTGGGAGAGAGGTGGTGACTCAAGGGATGTTGGAGGCATACGAGGGCAGACTGAGATGTATGGTCTTGGGGCAAGGGCTGGAGGACAGTGACCATTTTTTCCTGGATGAGGTCCTTTTCCCAAGTAGCTGGCTGGAGGATACCATCTTTCCTGTGTTGTGCTGGCCACCACACAGCCAATCTGAACCTGATTAGTCTGGTGAGCTTCCCTCAATCCACCCTGCTGACTCATTGGGATCCCACCCTACTCAATCCCACCAATGCCAGAGGCACTTTCTCCAGTGAGCAGCCAGCCCCATTCCCATTGCAATTTCTTCTAGAAAACTATTGGAGGAGTCTGCAGGGTCCAGGTGGGCAGCAACTGGCCTCAGTGCTCTGAGATTGTTGCTGAGTAGCTCAAGGCATAGCACTGCCACTAAACAAGAATCTACAGGAACACCCAGGTAACCAGGGAGACTGTGCCAGCACCCTAAAGGGCATCTACCACAAAAGGCTGCCCAGCAATGTTGGAGGACAGAATAGATCTACCTAATACATAGAATCAAACACGGAGAGGCAGCTAGAATGAGGAAATAAAGAAATACATCCCAAATAAAGAACAGCAGAAAACTCCAGAAAAAGATCTAAAAGAGATGGCGGCAAAGCCTATCAGAGACAGAGCTCAAAACAATGGTTATAAGGATGCTCAAGGAACTTGGTGAAAATTTCAACAGGGCAATAACATGCATAAAAAGACATACAAACCATAAAAAAGAACCAGGCAGAAATAAAAAATACAATAACTGAAATGAAGAATGTAATAGAAGAAATCAGCAGACTAGATGAAGCAGAGGCTCAAATCAGTGATTTGGAAGAAAAGGTAGCAGAAAACACGCAATCAGAACAACAAAAAGAAAACAGGATTTAAAAAAATGAGGATAGTTTAAGATTCCTCTGGGACAACATTAAGGGTAACAGCATTCATATCATAGGGTACCAGAAGGAGAAGAGAGCTAACAAGAATTTGAAACCTATATGAAGAAATAATGACTGAAAATGTCCCTAACTGGCAAAGAAAAAAGTCATGCAAGGACAGGAAGCACAGAGAGTCCCAAACAAGATGAACCCAAACAGGCAAGACACATCATTATTATAATGGTAAAAGTTAAAGACAAAGAAAGAATCCTAAAAGCAGCAAGAGAAAGGCAACTCATAACTTACAAGGGAGCACCCACAAAACTATCAGCTGATTTTTCAACAGAAACTTCTCAAGCCAGAAGGGACTGGCAGAAAATATTCAACATGATGAAAAACAAGAATCTACAACCAAGGTTACTGTACCTGCAAGGCTATCATTCAAAATTGATGGAGAGAGAGTTTCCCAGACAAGAAAACACTATAGTAGCTCATTACCACTTCCCCACTTTCACTTGTAGATGGAATCTAAAGAAGAAACTAAACAAACAAAACAGAAACAAATTCAAAGATACAGAAAACATTTGGGTTGTTGCCAGATGGGAGGAGGGTTGGGGAGAGGGTGAAATAAGGGGAAGGAATTAAGAAGTACAAATTGGTTGTTACAAAGTAATAGTTATAGGGAAGTAGGGTATAGCATAAGGAATACAGTCAATAATATTATAATAACTATGAATGGTGTCAGATGTGTACTAGATTTGTTGGGGTGATGAGAGGAGAACTGGAGGGGTGGGTGAAAAAGAAAAAGAAATTAAGAAGCACAAATTCATAGTTAAAAAAATAGTCATGGAGACATAAAATACAGTATAGAACATACAGTTAATAATACTGTAATAAATATGTATGGTGTCAAATGGGTACCAGATGTATTAGAATGGTGACTTTGTAAATTACATAAATGTCTAATCACCATATTGTGCACCTGATACTAATGTAATATTATATGTGAAATGTAATTTAAAAGTTAAAAATATATATACTAAAAAAAAAGAAATATCAATCAGTTTCACCATTCATGATATTCTACAATAAAAACCTCCATAACCCATTATAGAGACATTCTTCAAGGTGTAAGAAAAATCCATTTTTTCAAATGATGAGTAAAGGAGCTTTTAATCTACTATTTCTTTACAGCTCTTACTGTTTCTTACCCTAATTTAAACTTACTTCTAGATGCTGTCAGCCCTGCATTCATTTATTTAATCAGTATTTATTGAACATTGATTCTTCCAGACACTGAGCTACGCCCTGGGGACTCAGCAATAAACACAAATTTATATTCTGGTGGGAAGACTTATTGACAAGCAAGTCTTAGCTCCTCGACTATCTTGCAAGCCTTTCAGGACAGGACCCAACCAAACATACTTTTAAGCTAACACCTAACACCACAGTATAAGGAGAAGTGTCCCATAAAACAGGATACATTTTTTAAAAGATGGCATCATACTAGGGTAGGGTAGGTTCTAATCCAACATGACTAGTATCTTTATAAGTGAAGAAATACAGGGACAATGCCTAGTGATAAGGGAGGCAGAGACTGGAGTGATGCATCTAAGCCAAAGGAAGTCAAGGATTGGCAGCAACTGTTGGAAACTCAAAGAGGCAAGGAAGGATCCTCCCTTAGAGATCTAAGAGAACATGGCCCTGCTGACATGTTCTTTATGGAATTCTGGCCTCCAGAACTGTGAGACAACAAGGTTCTACTGTTTTAAACCACCAAGTGTGTGGTACTTGGTTACAGCAGAGTTTGGATGCTAATATACTATATCACATTCTTATATCAACTCTGTTTAATCGACACTGACAGCCACCAGAAAACAATAAATGCTATCAAGAGAATATCTCCATTAGACATTTAAGCATCTGATGAGCAGTTAAGAGAGTCTTTCCTATTTGGACCTAGAGGATGTGGAGTAGTTGGCAGTGTCTTTAGAATAATCTCATCCAGGTGTCCTACCACAGGTGGGACTACTTTTAGCACTCTGAGTGTCAGCTCTTTCATCCTACTGGCAGACTTGCAGCATCGAGGTGAGAAAGCATTTTGTAATCATGAGGAAGTAAGGTGGGAAGTTCCTGTGATTAAGATACTTCTTTTCAGGACACAAAGAAATGGAAAGACATTCCATGTTCATGGATTGGAAGAATCAACATAGTTAAAATGGCCATACTCCCCAAAGCAATATACAGATTCAATGCCATTCCCATCAAAATCCCACAGTCATTCTTTCAAGAAATAGATTTAAAAAATCATCAAATTTATATGGAACCACAAAAGACCACGAATCGCAAAAGCTATCCTA
>PVKE010035741.1:0-16732 GCA_004027555.1 Craseonycteris thonglongyai
GAGTTGGGAATTTACCTCCTTCACAGACTTTGTCCTTCTGTATGGAAAGGTGACCTTGAAGAGTGTGTCTGCCGAGTGCATCTGAATAGAACAATGTGTGATCTGTGACTCTTTAGATATTGACTATCAGGAGTATATCCCAGTCTAGTAAGGGCTGAAAATCACACAACATGCAGTCCGGTTTTAAGAGTAACAGTACAAATTAAAACTACACAAGTATGTACAAGTGTTGGAAGGGGCCAGTGCAAGTGAGGATCCCTGAAACTTCAGCTTCTTTGAGGTAGATCTGCCTCAGCTGATTACAAGGCATAACTGAGAATGGGTGTTTGAAGGCTTCATTTGGATCAAATTTGTATTGGTTAGATATCCATGGCTGAGAGGACAGGAGTGGTTCTGTTTTTAGAAATGTTAACAAGTACTACTGCCTGTATTCCTGGCACTGATGTTATATATTACGGGGTTGGGGGTGAAGTTACAAAATATGAATGGCCCAATCTCAACAATTAAAATTTTATGCCCCTTTGATAGACTATGTTTATACCTGAAGGTGCTAAATTCTTCGATCAAATACTGAATTGTGTGGAACTCATATTACAGAAGTCACACAGAAAAGAGAGGACAAAATTGGCTAAAACTGTTGAAAAAATTAATAAAAATGTGGACATTAGTAGGGAAATGTTGGTTAGTGCTGAGCTATTCTAGTGGAAACTATGAAGTGTCAATAAAGGACGTATCCTTCATCTGGCTGCTTTCCCTTCCTTAGTGTCGCAGACCCAAAGGGGCCTCCCACATGCCACTTTCCAGTCTGCTGGGAGCCTGAAGGCTACCGCTTCTAATATTTGGAGTGCCTTCTGTTGTAGCACTTTGGTTTCCAGGGAATCATCAGCAAGTGCTCCTGAAGTGGAGGTGTTTTCACAGCCCTGGCCTTCAGTGGTCCCAGTCATTTGTCTTTGGTAGCTGTTCCCTGTTGGTGCTCTGTCTCTTCAATCAGCACATGTATTTTGAGTTACTGCAGAGTATGTAGATGTTAAAGATGATAATCATACCGTAATCTTACCTTTGGGTTGCTGCTTTCAATTTATAAAGTTCTCTGTGTCCATTACCTCCCTTCCCATAATTCTATGAGGTAAGCAGCATATATGCTATAATTCATGTTTTTTTCTTTTTTTTAAACAAACAATCCAATTAAATTAATTTATTTATTTTATTGTTTTTGACAGAGAGAGACAGAGACAGAGACAGAGACAGAGAGAGAACTAAACTGGGGGAGCTCCCCAGTTCAGCATGTGGATCCGCATGGGCCCGGGGCCGGGGTTCGATCCTCAGTCCTCGGTGCTGCAAAGTGAGCGCTTAACCCACTGAGCCATCCCGGCTTCCCCAATATAATTCATGTTTAACAGAAGACAAAACTAAGGTTAGGGTACTTGCTTCGGGTCATTACAGTTAAGTGGCAGAATTAGAACTGGAGCTCTAAGGTACTGACTCAGTACAGACATTTTTCAACCATCATACAGAGCTTGCAATTTATTGCAGAGATAAGAAATACAAAAAATAAAAAAACGTTTTCTTAAACTATGTAGTCCCCTAGTAACTACTATCAGGGAATATTAAGAAAGTGTCTAAATAAAGCACCCAGTGAAGAGTTATGTCTCTAGTGAATGTTTCACAAATATGAATTAGTTACACTATATCAATACATATTATCCACTGAGCACCTACAGAGTGTAGGCTACCATATTGGAACACTATATTAATTGATGATAATGCCTGTGTGTTGGGCCATGCTTCAATGAGAAGACAGAGCTATCAAAGGAAAAGCCATCAGTGGTGTTAGATTCTCTTGTTCTCTGCTTTCACAAAATGTGATCCCAGGCTCGGAAGCATTTCTTAACCTCAGATGGAACATCTTCACATACCACACTGTTTCATTTCCCTTTTCCAATTGCCTCCATCGCTTGTAACCTTGACTGAACTCTTACCTTTCTACGTTCCCTATAAATCTGCTAGTCACCACTCCCACAGTAAAGCCTATTTATGGCATTGCTGTAGCTCAGTCTCTGGATTCTGGATTTCATCCTCTCTCATCGAGACTGATGTGTTCTGAAACTGGAGCTTCCAGACTCTTCTGAGTTCTCACAGTGGCCACACTGCCATGAGCTCTGTGCTTTTTATCCTATTAAAACTCTATTTCAGAGCCCTGCCCATGTCCCGCTTCCTTTTTTCTCTTCTTCAAGTGAAACTGCTCAAAGACCTCATTATTCACAGGCTTCCAAACCTGCCCCTTTAACAGCACTCCAGATGATTCTAACAGCTCCCCCTCTTCCTTTTTTTTTCAGTTAGATAGGAAAGTCTCTTTCCCTGATGTGAATTTGGTGGAATTAATTCCTCGGTTTATTTTGTCTCAGAAAGAACATAAAGGGTTCCCCCAACTTTATGGTTAAAAACAATAGCAACAGCTTACTAGGTGCCTGGCTATAATTACACAAGAAGATTATAAAGAATGATGGTTTCCTTATTCAGTGTCAATCCCTTAAAGTCTGTTTTAAAGTCCATATTACCTACATTGAGCCCTGTGCCTTGTTTTTGTTTTTGTTTTTTTCCTTTTCTTTTTTTCCTGCAACTTTTATTTCTCTTCATCCACCCTTTGTTTGAGTTCATGCAGTCAAGGGGTAATACCTAAAAATAGCATGTTCCTAAGAATAGGTGAATTCATACTCTACACTTGAAAGTTTAGTATACATGACCAACTATTTTAAGTAGATGACAGAGTGTGGTTATATTACAAATGGTTCATTCATTTTATTAGGATAAGTTATCAGACAGTCTCTTGAATATGAGGTACTAAATATTTTAGTATACCAGTATAAAAAAGTTTAGTATACCAGTATACTAAAATGATCTGATTTACTAAAAAAAAAAAATTATACACAGCTATTTGGCAATAGTTGTCCTATTCAAAAATGCACCACAGACGCTGTTAAAGTTCCTTTCTTAAACTAATACAAAAACTTTAATTGAATCTTAATTTTCTTCCTGAATAGGATTTTCATAAACCCCCATTCTCAGGGAAGATGGGCCATTACAAAAAAATGGTGCAATTTTGCTTCATTTTTTTAATGTTCTAAATGTAAAACATATGTAAAAAAATGTAAGAAACTACATTCATGTGAGCATGTGATGACTGTAATAGGCTCAAATGCTTTATCTTTGAAAAGACACCAACCTCAAATTGTATCATTTTGTTTGCTTGACGAATTTCGATGCTTAGATCATATATTTCCTAAAGGAAAATTAGATAGCTGTGTGGTTCTGAAGGTGTATGTGGCTGGCATGTCTTTTCTTTTTTTTCCCCCAGAAAAAAATTTGTATAAAATGGCATTTTGTTTTTATTATGATTTTTAAAAGCTGTCCTGGATTTTAGAACTTCATTTTAATTTTATAAAACTGAAAATATCTGTCAAAACCATTGCTTCCTCTTTGCCCTGTGCTTTCCTGTTTTTCCCTCTTTCTTGATTTGTGCTTTGTGAAATTTGTGTTCACAGAACTCTTTGATTTAGAAATTTTCCATTGCATCGCTATTGTTAAATTCTGTGTGGATGGTGCTTTAACACATTTATTTCTGAAGGGTTCTTTGTGGCAAGTTTAGGTACATTCCTCCTAGATGCCGGGGACACACAGCCTGACCCCTTGAAGCATTTTCTCCTCCCTAGGGCCTGAGTGAAACTCTCCATTACTTTGTCAACATCAGACTGCCTCCACTACAGAGACGAAACGAACCAAATTTCCTTCAGTGTATTTTGTTTCTTCTCTGATAAAACAAGGAAACTTTATTTTCGAGTCTCCGCCTTAAAAAGCATCCTTCATGCTGACAGGAACTTCAGCTAACTAACACTGTTTTCACTCCACCATGCTGTCAAGCCCTGGTGTGAAAATTCAGCTTGTTCACAAAGTTCATTTGCCAAGTGACTGAAAGGTAAAATGCAGGGTCCCGCAGAAATAATAGTTTTCATTGTGGTTAGGAATGCCTAGGCTCTAAAAGTTGTGTTTGTTTGTTTACCTGAATTATGGCATTAAGAGATGTTACCATCTAGCGTGAATTATGTGCATTCAGAATTTCAAATTAGCAATTAGCAAGCAGGGAATGTGGCTGCCTTCTACTCTGTAGCTCAGGTGACAGGGAGGAGGGAGGGGAGGCTCATTCGCTCTGTCCTTGGTTGGGGGAGCCCTGGAAATAAGACCTGCATTGTCTCAGCTTCAAGGTCTCCCTGTCCTGGGGTGGGGATTCTGAGAGTGGCTGTGGGAGTGGGAATGGGGATGGAGGGAGGGGTAGGTGATGAGTCCTGGCTGTCCATGCCTTCTGTCTGTCTTCTTTCCCCCACTGGCCATCCTCTCACCATCCCATTCTCTCTGTCATTTCCTGGAAAGGCTTGGGATGGGCTAATAGAGGACCTTCCAGGGAAGATGGGAAGATGGCAAGAGTAACATTCATTCTATCCCAAGCCCCTATATATTGGGAATGTGGGTGAAGGGATGAACAGTTCCCGTTTATGGAACTTGGAAATGATCCTCCAGGAGGTTAAATAAGCTGCTTACAGTTTCACAGCTGGGCAAGGGTGACCAGGATTCACAAGCATGCCTTTCTCATTCCAAAGCTTATGTTCTCTCAGGCATACAACATGGCTTTGCACAATGAGCAGGAAGGGAGTGCCTGTTTCCTTCTATCTGCCCTTTTCTTTATCTCTTAAAAAAAAAAAGGTGCTAGGGAAATGGAAGTAACAACTAGGATAGAGAGATTGTGGGGGACGGATAAGGAACAATACCAATAATAATAATGATAATGCACATATGATTTTGTTAACATAATTTCAAGTGATTTAACCTATGCTCTTTCAGTTAAATTTTCCTAACTCTGTGAGGGTTAGCAGTTATTAATTCTATTTTATACATGGGAACCCTAAGGCTCGGGGAAAATAACTTGCCCAAGATCCCATGACTAGTTTGTGGTGGAACTATGCTCCACACCCAGCTCTGTGAGATTTCAAAGTCTGTGTTCTGGTACTGCTCTCTTAACATCCTTCCCTTACCCCCCTTCTCTGCCAACCTGTGCCAGATGATGACTGGGAGCAAGAGGGGTGAGGTGCAGGGCTTGGGGGGAATGTTTGTGTGTTCAGGTTTTAGGAAGGAGAAGCATACTTTCTTTCTTCCCTATTAAATACGTTCATCTTTTTTTTCCTCATGTTAAAACCCAGACATCCCAATTGCCTCTGAGAGGACCACTGTGGCTTGACTCTGGGTGGGAAGCCCATCTGGTGGCTTAGGAGTTCTTCATGTATGAAAAAGATATATGTGGGGGTGGGGACTGACCTATTAGTAGTAATCCTAATATTTTTGAGATACAAGGAAAAACAGACATGGAATCAGTCTGCTATGAACAGGACCTAGAGAAAGAATAATTGTAGGTAATTAGGAAGATGGGGTTATAAAGTAATGGGTCTGTTTGAAATCCAGTGCGTTATTTAATAAGCACCTCTCATAGAGTGAGACAAACAAACTCAGGAAGGCAGAATCCAGTCACACAGGCATTAGATATTAACAAACAAACTAATGAGATCTTAAAAGTTTTTATGTTTGAGTCTCACAGTTTAAGACTCTTAGGGTGTTTAAATCAATCACCATCTGTTACTGACTCTAAGTTGAATTAAATCAAACTCTTGTGATACTAGTTTTCTGGAGTTCATTGAACATTAAAAGCTACCTTCTTGTCAGTCACAAAATTAACTATCCCCCTGCTTGTATGATGTTCTTTATTAAGGGTATCAGAGGCCAGACAGATTTTATCCATGTACTCATTTCTTCCAACCATTTGTGAGTATCTGCTACCTACCCAGTGCTGTTCGAAGCCTTTGGAGAACACTTCCTCTGCTTATAGATCCTGGACAGGTTGGTGGAGCAATAGACACATACATAATCATGACACAAAAATGTGCTTAGCACTCTATTGGGTGAAGCATAGGGATTAAATAAACAGAAGCCAAGAGGTTGGATAATTTAATTTATATTTTAGGGAAATTTCTTAATCCTCTGTATCTAGTTCTTTGTCTCTAAAACAGTTCCTCACACAATTATTAAATGAGTTAAATGACATGGTATGTGTGAACACTCCTGGCATTCTCTCTGGAACATGTAGATACTCAATAAATTGTTGAAAGTCAACAATAAGTTGTTGAAAGTGTTCTGGGAATATGGAAGGGGAGGCAATTAACTACTTGGATAATTTGCAATATTTCCCCAGGAAAGTGACATTAAAGTTTGGTCTTAAAATCGTAAGCAAGAAATTGCCTGGTGGGGAGAAAAGGTAGAAAAAGGGAGCTAAGTTATGAGCCATGTACCTGTTTTCTAGTCTATTTCAGGGGTAACCAAGAATACCCTGACGTTCAGATACACCTTACCAGCTTTCATGCTAATTTTGGTGAAATATTAGATTATGGCATACCACTTCACATCTATTCTTATGGAGAATTTGTTCCTGTTAAGGAAACTACTGTTATCATTATAAATGTCTTCTTTTTAGGACACTGTTTCTTTGGTATCTTCATTTAGCTTCTTCATTCAAAACACTTAATTTACTAAGAATCCAAAATGGGCTAAGCAATGTGCTGGGTGGGAAATTGTAGTTCCCATTTATGCTGTCCTCTAGGAACTTGTGGTCTGTTAGCTCTATAGCAGGCATGTGAACTAGCACATTACAGCATGAACTGGTAAGCACTGTCATTATGGGGACCATCCATCTTAGTTTTCCTGGGATGGTAACTGTTTATCCTTGTTGTCCTGGCATGATTGCTAACGACGCCTGTCTTTCCCAAATGTGCCAATGTTGAACTACAAATTTTATGGTCACATGAACTAAAATATGTGTGTGTGAGATGCATTGTATATATATTGAAGGAAGCATGGCAAACTTTCAAGTCTCAAAAATTGCTTAGAAAAGGTAAAATCTTAGCTGAGGTAAAATACTGAAGGGTTTGCTAGTCAGAGAAAGTAGATGGAAGGAAGAAGGAAGCACGTTTTACTTAAGCTAGAACTAAAGGCATTAAGTATTCAAGAGACAATGGCAAATGAAAAATCCCTTGTGGTTGGAGCATTGAAAGGTGTGAGATTATGTAGTAGGGGAAAAAAAATAGGAGAGTAAGGGAGAATGAAACTAGCTTTAATGTTAAGGAGTGAATGAAATTTGAGGAAGTTGAGGCGTTAAATATAGACATCTTTTAAGGAATTTGGCAGTGAAGGGAAAGAGTGACTTAGATGGCAGTAGGAGATGAAGTAAGATAGAACTTGGACATTCTTAAAATTGATGGTGAAAGTTAGAAGAGGAGACAAGCATGAAAGAGAGAAAAGTAAATGAGGGCCTGAGATTCCAGAGGAGATAAGGAAAAATGCAGTCTAGTGCCTACAAGCAAGGGCTAGTTTATGAAATAGAAGGGCTAGGAGATGATGGAGGTGAAGAGTCACAGAGTTTGTTGCGTGACTATAGTATGTACACTGACCTTTCCTTTATTTGAAGCAGTAAAATGATCAAGTGCAGCAGCTAAAGGAAATGACTAGTGGTTTTGATTTCAGTGTATACAAACAGTGGCTGAGGTAATCTTGGCCAAATAATTTTATTTTCCTGTGTCTTAATTTCTTCAAGTCTAATATGAGGGATTGGATTGACACCTAAGTTTCCATCCAGTTATGGTTCTGCATTTTATCAAAATGTTATGTGAGGCAAAGTCAGTTATCTGTACCCCAATACCTATCTAATTCTGCAGAAGAGAGGGTTCCATGGTCAAATAATTTTGGTTACAGTTAAACAGGTTCTTTGACAACAGGATCTCTCAGAGCCTCTAGAATGTTAATGTGTATTAAGAATCTTGAAGAGTGTTATAATATACAATGGTCCCCAAACTGATTTAACTATATAATCTAGTGTTCTGTGGAACTTAACTATGGTAAATATTTATCTAAGCACTTATGCTTCCAAATTGTTTATTAAAAATATTTTCCCAAGTCAATGGGATGCTATCTGCTTCATGGCTGTTGTTTCTATTGAACATTGCTTTTTGCTTGGAATTGATATACTTCCTTCCTGGGCATACAGAATATTAACAGAAATAAGACAAACATACTTGCCTAGGTATCATTGCTGTGAGATGGTGGCAGATCGCTCCTGGGTCCTCCAGCTCTTCCCTTGGATAAGCTGAAGAGAAAGCCAAATAAGCTTACAAAGCTCTGGTAAGGAAGGCCAAGATGACAGGTGCTGTGTTACCTGCATGATTTCAAAAGTAACAAAACAGCAGAGGACAGTGAATTTGCAGTAATGTGTCTTAGGTCATTGTAGTTCATAATATCATGTGATATTTTTATTTTGTACCACTTCACATACATTGTAATGTAATATTTAATATATTATTTAAGAAATGTACTTCACTGTCAATAATGGGCCTCTCCCAGAAATAAAATTTTATCTTTAATTGTATTTCCTAGCAGGCCTGTGTTCTCTTTTTATCCTCTTTTTTAACTGGAATGATTATGTCAAATTTATTTTTTGTATCTGTAGCTTTCTTTATTGACTATCCACTCAAATTTTGGTTGCTTTAGATTGTAAGTAAGGGGACGTTTTCCCTGATAACTCACATTTTGTATACCTGTGTGAAGTGAACATGCAATTTGGATTGATACGCATTTTGTTGTTGTTGATTCATTCACCAGTCTTTTTACTGAGCACCTACTATGTGCTAAGTACTATGCTAGGTAGGCACTGGTGAAAGAGTGAGAGGATGGCACTCAGTCTCCATCCTTCCCTGTTGTATTTTCATTTTTCTTGTTCTTGTGGTTCTTCCTCCAGATTCAGCCTCTTCCTCCTCTTCTGGTCTCCTTGGCCACCTGTATACACACACACACACACACACACACACACACACCATGCATGCACACACACAACACACATGTATACATGCATGCACACACATTCTTTATTAGTTAAAAGGTCTGTGCTATTAGTTGTGGAATCTGCTTAAAGGCAAAGTCAGTGGGATTTGTTTTCACTTGGAAACCAGAGGTGTGGTTTCAGGTGGTTCATGGCCACTTCGCGTACCGGTACCTGTTTTACTCCGCCTTCAGTTTCCTTAGGTGGAAATGGATCATAGGAAAATGCTGAAGTTGTGGTTAAAGCAAGTACCAAGGGGCTTGCCTGCCTCTTTAGAACTGGAGTTGTTTCAGGGAACGCCTATTGTGCGGTCAGCAAAATGTTGCACATGTATGTAACTTCTTTTTACCTCTTCTTCACAGATGCTTAAATTGTGTTTGCCTTCTTGTCTCCCTAACTATCTCTGGTACAAAGGTTGTAGGTTTCATTTGATTACATTTTGGATCTCTGTTAAACTAGGCTTCACCTTGCTCCACATAGCTATTTAGAGTTTGCTCATTTGTTTTTGTTTTTGTTTTTTTCCTTTGTAACATGTCCACTGCTAAAAGTTAATGCTCTCTTTTTTATTTTCACAGACTAGACTAGATGTCAGAGGACACAACATTAACAGAAGTCTGTCTCCTCTATTACCTTTCAGGAATAGGCTTTCGAACCCTTTTAGGAATTATAATCTTCAGTAGAAAGACAAATATAGTAGATTGAGATTTTATTAACTTATTTTTCTAATTCTTTCATTGTCTTGCATTTGGGCCATTTCATTTAATTGAAAAAGCATTACTGGCCTCCTTGCCATGCATAACATAAATTATATTTTAAGTATATGAGGTGCTTCCAGCTCTTTAGGAGAAAATGCACGTTATATCATATTGCTGTATATTGCCTAGCTTGTTTCTAACACCATAGTTAAGGTCATCACTATTAAATACCGGGGGTATCAAAAAAATGTGTACACATTTTAGGAGATGTTGTCTATGTAGTACATAAATACTGAAGGTAATCATTTTGAACACCTCTTCTAATTGCAGAGGTCAAACGTGACTTGTATTCATCTTTCATTATCAATATATATTACTACAATTTGCCGTTTTTTCTTTTCTTAAAACATGTATACATTTTTTTTAGCACCCTCTGTATTTTACCTTATGAAACACACCACCAATACCTCCTATAGGTTCTTTCAGTTAGTTTCCTGGATATAGCTAGCAAGGCCCTGTGCCTGCCTTTACTCCTTCCTGAATCATGTTCTCATGTGATAATCTTTCAACTGAACAAATAACTGACAATATAAAATGCTTCAATTAAAACAGGATTAGAACTACATGCTAACAAAATTTCAGTTTCAATTTCCAGTCTGAAAAATTTATTTTTCATAGTTTTCAGTAACAATGCAATGGTAGAACATTTTATTTTTGTGAAAGCCTTGTTTGCTAAGACAGTGATGTGGGAAGAATAGTCTTAAGATGAATTTGATGGACTGTTTAAATTTTTTAAAGAACTTGCTTCTAGGTCTTTACTCACTTCTTGGAGAGGGTCTTTGGAAATGACTTTAAAAGCACTGTGATTTGTCTTCTCCTTGGATAGAACATTTTGTTCTTTATTGTAATTGCGAATTCCTCTGGCCATGGCTCTAGTGCCTATTTCCTCTTTCCTGTTCCTCAACCCCCATTTCGGTTTTTCTTGTTTTTAATTCTTGAAGGGATCAATTTTGTACTCAGTTCTTGAAAAGAGAGGGAGAATTGATTGTCACTAACTATTTTAGTGTGGGCAAATGAAATATTTGGCAACCAAATGAAATCTGGCTGGACTGAAAAACTGCATAACCTCTCATTAAAGGCTGCCACTCGCTGACTTCCTGGTGTTAAGTTACTCTTGGATTAATGAATGTGCTGTACCATATGCTAGGCATACTAAAGTCACTGTTTAAAATAGGTTACATCATGTAGCAAAGTAAGACAATGTCCAACTAAGATGCCTCCTAGGACCTATTGGTTAGAAATAAGTGAAGGACAGATAGTAAAATCATCCCTCTGTTACCACCGAACACTAGCAGATTGTTGATTTGTGAAAATGGAGAGACAGCATTGCTAGATTTTCATTTTTCTTTTTTCCTCTCCTCTCCTCTCCAATCCTCTCCTCTCTCCTCTCCCTTCCCCTCCCCTCCCATTCCCTCTCTTCCCCTCCCCTCTCCTATATACCAGATACTCCGTTTTTATGTAAATTATATACATTTTAAAATTATTAAATAACTAATAAAAGTTTTTACAGACACTATCCAGTCTGCATTTTGTACATGGACTGTCAGTTTGTAACCTCTAGAAACCCTGTCAATTTGTAAGATAAATTTAGTGATATATTGAAAACAATGTGCATAGTATTCTAGAATCTGTGGTCAAATGGTCAATGGTCCATTTCCTTTGGGAAAAAGTTTATTTTTGAGTCCCATGATCCTGACTCAAAGCAAAAGACTAAGTAATTTGGGCTGATAATTCACCAAGAAGCATGTTGGACAGTGTTAAAACTGGAGGTCAGTTCTCAATATTGTCTGGTAAAATCTTCAGTCTTAGTCTGGGCTGAGTTTATGGTTTTAAAACTCATAGATTAGAACAGAGTCTATTAAGAACCCAAAAGGATTTTAATTTTGTCACCTATTTCAATAACTTTAAAAGTATAAAATTATACTTTTTGAGTCTGTTTTTTGCAACTCAAACTATATTCTTTTTTGTTCTTTAGAATGTAAAGCAACTATGTACAAAATAATCTTTATATATTCAAAACTCTTGAATCACCTTTCATCTTTTACTTCTGTAGATTAAATAATTCAGAATTCTTTAATATTGCCATAAATCCTATTTTACACCCTTTTAAATGTTTTTCTCTATTTTTTCCTAGACAGAATTGTTATTAATAATCATGCTTAATACCAAAGAATTATATAACTGATTTATTACATTTCATATATTGTATATATCCATATTAGATATGCTTTTAAAACATGATTTCATTCCAAACCAGGACAATTTTTTATTCCTTTTCAAGCTCCACAGCTGTTTTATATATTTGGTTCCACTACTAGAGATTGTTGTTTCATTTTTTTCCCCGTAAGTGTATAATCTTATCACCAGCCTTTATTTTATTTTTAAATTTATGTCCATGATATAACCTTTTGTTTTGAATTTCAGTTATGTCCATTCCTGAGTTAGCCACAACAGCTATCCCTGGTGTGATGTCATCTTTGAAATTAAGTGTCATGTGTTCTTTTTTTATTGAAGGCAGTTAGCTGGAGTGTTTAAGAAATACTGGCCTCATCCTTGGGGAACACTGCAGTAGGCTTCCTTGACATTGAATCATTGGTAACTGTTCTTTCATAGGCCCAATTTGGCCATCTGATTTATGTGCTATGTATCTTAACAATTGAGAGGTACTAACATATGGGGAAAAAAGCGAATGTACTTTAATGTCTGGGTCACCCAAACTGAGGATATCTTAAGATGCCAACTTGAAATTATGTGTAATTTTGAATATTTTTTCATAGTACTGAGTACAAGTATTCTAGTTGCACTTGTGGTTTTAGAAAATATTTCCTTTTCATTTGGATTCTCAAATGCAAAATATAACCCTGTAGCATATTATGTGGGTTTGTGACACTCCCATGGGGACCTTAGGCTCATAAACCAGTGAATGGATTATATAATGCTGCATAAATGCTATATTTTTCATCTGACAGACATAATCTTGATCCTATATTTTTATGTTACCCAACTGCTTCAGAATACCACTTTTGAAGCAACCTATCAAAATGGAAATTGCTTCTAAAACATGTAGCAATAAATATTGGTCAAGGCTCTGGGTAATTCAGAGTGACTCAGTACTTGAACACTAGTCGATTGAAATTTCTATGTTGTTTTTAAAAAAGGTTCTTCATTTCCATTTTATGGTATTGTTTGATCCCTGTCTATATTAGCCATACATTTCCTTTTTTTAGTTAAAATTATTTTTTCTGATTTGTCTAAGGCATGTCTGAGAGTGAATCAAGCATAAAAACAGGCATAGAGAGGATGAAAACCCAAAGTATTGAGAATTTATATGGTATAGAAATTTAAACTATATATGAGACCAAGACACATATATAGGACTCATGAAGCCAGTCATGAAGAGCTGAACATCACTTTTATTTCCAATACAGAGCTTTAACTCTGCCATATTACATTTGAAAGGCTTGACTCCAGAGCCAAGATTTCTTTCTAGCATCTCATAATTTCACTGTTGTATTAATCATTTGATACAGTTCTTGCTTTCTTTGCTTCTCTTTTCACACATAGTTGTTAGACCCTGTGTGTCCTTTTCTGAAACATGAACAGCAATTCCCTAATATTTGTTCTACTATTTTGTATCAATGGAAGAGGATTCTAGAGCTGTCAGCTTTGGTCTCAGGTTCTCCTTCCTTCCATCCACTCTATATTACCCTGGCTGAATAATCAGATAAACACTACCATTACCATTTTTACCTCTTTGTCTAAAGCCTTCTGAAAATTTTAGCTTTCACCACTCTAAGTCTGAATTTCCCTTTAATTCTAAGGTTAAAATAACCTGATCTAATAGTCTGTTCTAAACATTCTAAGCAAAGGTTTTTTTTAACCTTCCCATAGACATAATTATACACCTTTTTCATTTTACCTTGGTTCATGTGTTATAAATCCTCTTCATTCTTTACAACCAATATCAAGGGTCATCTCATTTGTAACTGCTTTAGACTGCTGATCTCTTTCAATTCTAATCTTTTTCTTTATCTGTAACATTCAATTTAATTCTAAATTAGATTATGTCTTACTTTTGTTTCCTATTTTATAACTGGAATGTCAGACCTAGGACCATGTCTTCTGTTCCAAAGGTCCCACACAGTAGGTATCATTGGATATTCATTTCATTGGTGACTGATCTCCTGGCCCTTTCATGTGAAGTATCTTTTATAAGCAGTCATGGCCATAAAGACATTGGTGTTTTTTTTTAATTGTTTTTGACAGAAAGAGAGAGAGAGAGATACAGAGACAGAGAGAGAACTGAACTTAGGGCACTCCCCAGTTCAGCACATGGGTCCACACAGGCCGGGGCCGGGATTCGATCCTGGGTCCCCAGCACTGCTAAGTGAGCACTCAATCCACTGAGCCATCCCAGCTTCCCCAACATTGGTTTTAAAATGCTTTACTTCAGTGAGAGTGAATGTCCGATAAATACCTTCTCTGTAGAGTTGTATGCTCTATGACAAACTTTATTCATGGAGACTAGTATATAAGATAAATCTAATCCTTATGGATTTATTGAACATTTATTTTATGAAATATAAGTGCCACATTTTGCATGTTCCACTAAGAGGGTTAATAATGCCCGACTTTCTAAAACATTTGTGCCTTAACTCCTAATTACTGATCTGGGATGATGTGGTCTTTTGGTAAACGTAAGTGCTCTTACTGACCAAAGTGTTGTGAGGGCTCCCAAGCTTTGATTTAACTCTGCATGTTATTATTCACTTTTTATTTCTCCTTTGAAAACAGGCCCACCACTAAAAACAGATTATGAAAAAATCATTAATATTAGAATAAAGAATTAATATATTGCTAAATTTTAAGTTTGCACCATTAGTCACAATGCAAAATATCTTGTTCCCAAGTTAGACAGGTCCTTAATCAAATGGTAAATTAAATAAAATGTACATTAATGGCTTTTATGACTAGATTCTTTATTCTTGACTATCTTTCTCAAAGAGTAGTGCTTTTATGTGAAGTCCGTTGACTATTCTCAGTTACCTCAATTTGAAGTAAAGTCTACTACTTGGAAAAGGAAAAGATAAATTATTCTTTGGGGATCAATGCAGTTTACTAAGCTGTGTATGAGGCTGGGAGGGTCAGGTGACCTGACTGTTCAAATTGTAAAAGGCAAGTGTCAATTGACTGTGTTTTGCTCTCTAAACGAGCACTCAAAGACTAGTGGTTTAGCTTGCAGCTACCATTCCTCCATAACTGTTCTGGAGGAAGGCTTTTGCTTGTCTTACTAGCTAAGCCTGAGAGTTAAAAATATTTAAATACTACTCCTTAAATATTATATCTAAAGAATCTAGGGTGGGCTTGGAAGGCAACAGAGAAGGGATTTAGAGAAACCCTGACACACTTTTATTGTTCTGAATAATATTCTGTTTCTTTTCTCTTCTAAACTTTTCAAATGCCTCTGAGAATTGTAATGTGAACCTTGTCTATCATTTTAGTAATACCATTATTCTTAACCAAAACAGGTCTTGCTGGAGGCATCTATCTATGCATGTGTATGTGAGAGTGAGGGAGAGTGTGTGTATGTGTGTGTGTATACACGCACATCATGATATGAAATGTATAATGATTAAGTAATGACGGATGATGTTAAATTATAACTTATTTTCTAAACTCTTATTCAACAAATACACATATGTATTCTGCCCTTGAAAATACATTTGTCCCTCCTGCTTAGGAAGTACGTTCTCTCTCATTCTGTCTGGCAGAAGTATCACCCCCTTTTTATGACCTGGTAATTTATTACCAAATTCTGTAACATAATATCACACTCAAGCACACTATACTACTTTAAAAAGGTTGTTACTTCTGTCAGATGATAGATGATATAGATATATAGATAGACATAGACAACACAGATGTATAGATAGAGATAGAAAGACAGACAGACAGACACAAAAAATGAGCAAATAGCTAAATGTCACTTGGAGCCAAGCCTACTTAATGAGGTATAGTGTGAACTGATCAAATGAAATTGATATTTGTCCTCAAGAATTATAACTATAAAATAAACCTTGGTTTCTTGTCTGTTTCATAGCTAGAAATATATGTGTAATGCTACAGTGTATGTAAGGCAGTATCACCCTCATTTCTCTGTGCTTTACAGTGCCAACCTGTTTTACATAGCAATGAAACTTCAGGTGTATTGTTGTATTGCTCATCACAGTACCACTTTTAGAAGATTGCACTTCAAGGTTTTTTAATAGCACTAGAAAGACTGCTCCACCATGCCACATAAAAGCTTTTCCGTGAGTTAAGTATACATTTCATCAACATTATGGCAATTACAGCTCTTCTAGGAGTCCTTCACCCTCTGTTTTGTGGCAGAAACTTTATCTAGGATAAAACTCTCATGAGTAGAAGTAATCTGAAATTTGTCCTCTTTTTATTTGTGTCAGGATGAGTTAGGGTGGGGTGAGGGTGATATCCACCTTTTCCTAGTTGAAGGAGTTTGAGTTGAAATGTATCCTGAACTTCAAAGATAGCTTATTAGAATTTCCACCACTTAAAATTGTTGTGACACTGTTCTGTCCTTGTTTTTGTACTGTTTTATAATCTGTTTGGGATTAATGTCAGATTGATGAAGTCCAAAGTGGATGACACTCAAACTGTCTTGTGCCCTTGATAGATTTTCCATGTTATTTTGTTTTCTATAAATCTGCTTAAAAAGAAAAGTGTTGTCTTCATATGTTTTCATGATGATCTTCACTTGGTAGTTTATGCCCTGAGTCTTTTTTCTTTTTTTTTTTCTTTTTTTTTTTTTTTTTTTTTTTTTTTTTTTTTTTTTTTTTTTTTTTTTTTTTTTTTTTTTTTTTTTTTTTTTTTTTTTTTTTTTTTTTTTTTTTTTTTTTTTTTTTTTTTTTTTATCTTTTCACATTTATAGAGAGAAATTATCTTTTTGTCTTCAGTGCATAGTTATTTCTATTTTACTTTTGACAGATAGAGAGAG
>PVKE010035742.1:0-16732 GCA_004027555.1 Craseonycteris thonglongyai
TAGATCATCACAATGCAAGGAAAAAGGTGGAAGGGAGACAGGGCAAGGAAAAAATAAGTGATAAAAAGCTTAGATTTCAATGAAGGGCTGGTAAGTCCCTTTTATCTCTTCAAGTATCACACAATAGGTACCAAATACAATCAGTAAATAATGGCCATTTCTTCCCAAGCCCACAGCCAAGACAAGTATTTGCTGAATTAAGAGTCCTGGCCCTTCCTCAGGTGAGTGGGGAACCTGCACTCCTGAGGGCTAACTCCTTCCCCGAGGGGCCTCCACTCCAGCCTGTCCCTAATGGAATCGTCAAGGTGTTCAGTGGCCAGAGAAAATATGAACATGGATTCAGAAGTCCAAAGAAACGTAGGCCTTTGCGACCAAACAGAAATGATTTGATTTCAGTCAACAAGGCTGTGAACCCAGTTGCAAAGTAATGAAAACTCTTACTAACTTTTGTTAGACTTTCTTCCACTTTTCTAGCGAATCCCTAGAACATAGGATCAGGCGCCATTTAAAATCAAACCCTCGTTCCCAGAAACCTGGTGTCTACTAACTTGACCCCATGAAGGCTAGTGGAGGATGTCTGTCACGATTCTCAGCCATCCCAAAAGGAGGCCCAACAAAAAGCAAGTGTCAGGCCAAGGCCAACTAGGGCCTCAGGGAGCCTTTTGAGGGGAAAATGCCTTTGAGGGGAGACACTCTCCAGGAGCTTAGATCAGCCAGTTGGCAATTAGAGAACAGTTTCTGAAGTGGAAGAAAAATGTTATGTACTGAAGAGATACATGGCAACTTCTGATAATTACCTCACTAGTGTAAAATGCTGGTTGAAACTGCACAGTAACCTCCAGGAGGGCAATGAGACCGAAAACTCAAAGAGCAAAAACGCCAGCGTTTAGGTGGACTACCACTAATCTCAACCCACAAGGCCCATGCTGAGGCCGTCAGCGAGCAGCGGCGTCAATACGGCAGCATCGTGCCATCTTGCTTGTTGGTGTTTGGCAAGAGCTTGAGCTCAGTCATTTGAACAGGGGCAAAGAACGGCCTGTGCTGGTAAACTACAAGGTAGGATTTCAAAAACTATGGGTACTAAGAAAGGAAGGGAAACTGCCAGAAGCAACTCTGACTTACCACCACCACCACCTTAAAAGCAATAGCGTCAGCCTTTCTGGGGGCTCCAGGCACTTCTCGGAGTGTTACACGGGACAATCTGGAAGAGCTTTTGGCACTGTAACACCCCCCACCCCAGCTTTACTCTACCATCAATGACTGAAAGCCCAGGGTCCTCAGCTTCACAGCCAGGCCTTCTACTCGTCTACTCTTACCTTTCCCAGGTAAGGAAAGAGACCAAAAGTTAGCATAAGAAGGGATTCTGTTCAACTTGTCAAAAGTCAATTTTGCAGTAGAAAGGAAAAGACCCACACAGAGCCAGAAACATGCCTGGGTCCAAGGTTAGTGCCCACATGGGACAGACTTGCACAGAATGAGAGTTCAGTGTGATTTGGGTAGCAATTCCAGTGCTAACAGATAAGCCTAATTACATCTTTGTCACACAGACTTGGATGGACACACACACACACACACACACACACGTGCGCGTGCACAGCCATACTCCAATCTGCTGCTTAACCCCTGAAACCTCACCCCACACGTCTTTATTTGGGAATTCTGCACCACCAGATTTCTAGTGCTGGAGCTCTCAATTGCAGGCAAGCTGATGTCTTTTTGTTAGAGAAACATGGATTTAGTTGGGGAGCAGAGCTATGGCACTGCTCACATACCTTCCTTAAAGTTGGTTCTACTAGTTTTTTTGGACAAGATTTAAAGCAATTATTATATGGACATTATTGTTTTTTTGAAAGGTATTTAGGACACTATAGTGTTTATACAATATTGAAAAAATACAATTTTTTATTGTTTGAACTCAAATCACCACCCAGCACTTTAAGCCTACCCTAAGTTGCACCTACAACACGGTTATAGCACAAACTGCTAATTCAGCAGGTAAGTTAGACAGTACCAGCAGAGACCCTCCCTCCCCCAAAGTAATGAGAAGACATCGTGCTAGATAAGAGTTAAAGTACACCATTACGTGTTAAATAGTTAATACTACCCTTCCAACAAGCCACAAATGCTAGATAGACAACTCAGTACGGTTAACTAACCACAGCCCTACATAACTGCACTTCAAATTTCTTCCCCCAAGAAAACCTTTTGCTTCATGCCCGTAATTAACATAAAATAAGTAAATACTTTGTGTTTTTTTTTTATTTAGGAAAATAATCATGCTAAAAGCAAGTTGTACTTTATACAGATTTTCAAAGGAAAAACTGATTGTGCTTTTTGAAGTAAAAAAAAAAAGATAGGGTATCTTCCAACCTCAATGACTCAAAAATCTTGTGGAATATAGCACTTTAAAACTAAAAACACGCCATCAGAAAGAAAAAAAAAATTTCCCAGTGGGACATTCAGAAACTCTCTTTAGAAGGTTTTAGGATTGGCTAATTCTGCTCTTGTCCTATTGGTTGCGACACACGAATACAGAAGTTTGTATAGAGTTCTCCCAATTCAGCAGGCCACACTCAGATGTGACAGAAACTCTGCCAACAACCTGGACAGATGGTTAACTGAGTAAACATTTGATTAGCAGGTATTTTTAACTGATTTCCTCTTAACATATACAGATTTTTTTTCTTTCAAAACCTGTTTTTACTACTACTACACATCACTCTGAATCCTTTCTCCTATTCAGTCACTCTCTGAAAAAAAGCTGTTTGTTTTCCCCATGTAGAGTTACTTTGGGTACAAGAACCTTTACTTGTTCCAGTTATTACTCATTTGAAATTTAGAATGTGTGTTGGGTCTAAAATACCCGTTTCCCACTCCCACAAGCAGATGATGACCAGGCTGCTGCCAAGAGCAGCAGCAGCAGAAAAACAAAAACTAAACCAGGAATGGGAGTCCCCAGGAGCCACAGGCAACAGACGGGTCTTCTTCCTGACTCTACTGGTCCACTGAGTGGCTGTCCAAGGAGAAGGCCATCTCTTGGTAGGGGAAGATTAAATTTGCAACCTAAGCACAATTCACACACACACCAAAAGTAAAACGAACAAGATAAACCCAAAAACCAAACCCCAAAACAAAGATAACCCACAATCACCTTCAAAACGTAAAGCTCTTAGTCCAGGGCAGCGGTCTCAAAGTGGCCAGCAGTGATAGGATGGGGCTGTCTCTGCACGTGCCGGGTTAGAGAAAACATCTTCCCACTTTGCTCGTCCTGACCTGTCCCCTTCACACAAAAGGTCTGGCTTCCAAGCTCCACCCCAAGAAAAAGAATCAGGTTCAGAAAACACTTCCCAAAGGTTCTCCAAAGCAAAACACGTGTGGCTGCAGGGCCGGGCAGTGAGAAGGGCAGGAATCTACATATAAAAGTGGACTTAAAATCCGAGTCAAAAAGTTGCCGTAAGTTTCGATCCTCCTAGCTCCCTGTTCTATGCTGTTGCCCCACAGAACTGGCCGCCTAGGCTTCCAGGCAGGAGTGGCTCTGATCTGACACACCACTTCAAATGCTCCCACAGCAGACCTTTCCTGCCCATTGGGAAAAAGCACTATTCTGCCTTCACATCCAAGAGCTGGTTGGTTTGGTTTGTTTCTTTGGAACCATCAATAAAAGAAGCAACTTTTTCCTGTTATTTTTACTCATGTCTATCTATCAGAGCGGCTATTTCTTTTGACAGTTCAGTAGCACGTCGGCTGACTTGGCCAAATGGACTTATGAATGCATGCATTCGGACCGCATATTGCTACCAAAATGGAATGTGGGTATATGCTATGCACCTCAGGTTGAGAAATGACCAAGAAATCAAGATCTAAAGGGTGATATATAATATATATATATCAATGCTATTATTCATAAAAACCTTGTTTAGTAATAAAAAAAATTGCTTTGTTTAAATATGAATATTATAGTCTGCTTCTCATGGTTAGGAAATAATAGTCTCTCTGAAAAGCAGGTGCTTTTCCTACTACAACTCCATATCCTGGGCCTCGTCTTCTGAAAAGTCAGACATAGAACTCTCTGAGGAGCTGTCCCCGGTGCCCTCTTCTTGCTCTTTCAGTGCCTCCTCCGTTGCATATTTCTGGATGTACTCTGCACAGGGGGTAGGGATAAAGAAAACAAGGGCAATGAGCAGGCAGGTACGGGTTTTCCAGCGACCCCAAAGATGGCAAGTCCCAGGGAGGTTCAAGCTTTCCTTATAGGCCAGGGGTAACAAAGATGACAGTTATGGTCATGAAAACTAAGGGGAAAATCCCACAGGGAGACTTTGGAGTTTATGCATTTTGCTCCCTTAGTAAGAGAGACAAAGCAGAACACATGGTTTGCAGGGGGAGAAAGACATTGCATTACCACCCTAGAATTCCCCTGGGCGATCACCTCCCACATGGATGAGCACCTACTAGGTGGATGAATGCCACCAGGTAGATGTGTACAGAGCAGCCAACCACCCAGGCCTTGGCTGCAAGGCACAGGGAGGTCGGCAGACACTTAGGACAATGATGATAAATGGCCTCCAGTTCTCCAGCCAGGGTGTCCTCTAACTCCTTCCTGGTTGGCTCACCAGTATGGCTGCCCTCCTTTACACTTGATGGATTGGGGCAGTGTGAGCCCTGCACTTTCTTCTTACTTTCTAAGTTAATGTAAGTATTCACTCTTCCCAGATAGCCCTGGACTAGTTATGATTCCATAGTAATTTATAAGGAAATCCCCCATAATTTTTAGATTTGCAGTTACATAATTATAGCCCAACTTTATTATTTTAGCAATAGATTTTAGTCTAAACAGATCCTGCCTATCAGGTTTTTGAAGCAGCTGGTAAAAACAGTCTCTCAATCTGCTCAGGAATGAGCTGCTATCTGGAGACACAGCTAGCCTAAGTGACATTACCATGTATTATTTACCTAAAGATTTATGCTGTTATAGCTTAAGCTGAATCTGCTGGGGAGAAAAAAAAAAAACTGCTGAATAAACAACTAAACTTGCTCCTAAACTCTCAAAGTGCATAGTGTTCTCAAGTAAATAGCCTATACACAATATGAAAAGACAAGACATTTAGAACCCTATTCATAATGCCAGTAGGAGAAAAACATATCCTCATGTCCTTTAGCTTTGCTTTTCTTCCCATGGAGTTACAGGGACTATGCAAGAAGAAGATAAGGGGAACAGCCAAACAAGTCTGCTGAATTTAAGTAACTTGCAGGGACCTAGCTAAGAACATTTTTTACATTTTTAAAGTGTTGTTTACAAAAAGAAAAGGAAGAGAAGGTGTCAAGAGACCATATGTGGCCAAATCTGACCCTTTATAAGAAAAGTGTACAGACTTCTGACTTAAGAGTACTACAAATTCATTAATAAAATTTTACAGAGGCAATGAGATGAAAATAAGACCCTGACTAGGTAGGAACTGACCTTGGTTTACCTTTTAGAGTGAGAGAAAAGATCACTAAAGCCTTAGAAATTTTATTTTTACTTTCTAATGGCTTGGCTTTGTTTTTCCCGTTGTAGAAATTAAGTTACTGCACTTTGACACTGTTCTTTGACACTGTAATTTGATACTATCGACCTGCTTAGTTAAGTATATTCAAGGAAACAAACATGTATTAAGTGCTTATAGGACAAGGCCTTTCAGGAGAGAGAAAAATGAGGTGTATGGTCACTAGTGAGCAGGAGAAACAGATGAAGAGGCAGTTAGCTGCTAAGTGCCACCAGAGGAAGCGCGAGGGAAGGAGCCCAGCTGCATAGCCAGGAAGGGGTCCCATGTGCGATGACCTGTAGGAGTTGCCAGTGCCACACAGGAGACACCAGGAATTGAGAAAAGCGCAGAGGGAGAAGGAGGTGGCTGGGATGTTAAAACACACATCAACAGAGATCTACATTTGTTTTCTTTCTTTAAAAACATATCTGAAGCAAGTAAGGTAACATGTACAGATTTAGCTATAGTTGGATGAAAAATGTTTTTGGAAAGGTAAGGGGTAAATACCAAAGCTGCAGAGAGGATCAGGAATATGAGTTTTGAGAATTCAAAGATTAGGAAGAGATGACATCACAGATTCAGCAGAGCAGGGGAAACACACTAGACTTCACGAGTTTAAAGAGTTTAAAGCAAGGACGCAAGAAGCTTGAAAATGAAACAAAGGGCAAGGTTCCTTAAAGGAGCCTACAGGCGCAGATAAAGGCTTCTGAAATGGGGGTACCTCTGAATGTCTGGGGGAAGAGAAGGAACCCAAAGGAAGGGGGTGAATGGCAGAATAAGGTCACAGGTTGGTGGGGGCAGTGAGTCTGAGAAATAAGACAGGACATCTCTTATGTCCTGTAGGAGGGAACAAAGAAAAACTGGGGATAGATGGACACACACACACACAGTAGGAAGTTAGGGTGAGCTCAGGTCTGACAGCCATGATTTTCTCAGATTACTAAGGAAGACAAAATGATAGCCAACATTAACATTTCAGAAAGCTAGAGCTCCCTAAGCTAGAGCTAGCCACTCTAAGATAGAAATGTAGGTTGGGTTCTCTTTGCAATAGGTACCATAGCAGATATACACTAAAACAGAAATTGTTTTAAACTGCTGAGTAATAATGAATATATAAACTACTGTATTGAAATATGTTCTGCACCAAGATATCAGTGGGTTGCAGACACTGTAAAGTGATTCCTTTGTAAAATTTTTAATATGGTCTCATAACAGAGTTTTATCTGTTTGAAACTGATTGACTTTTTCTTGAAATATGTTTAGCTGTATAGATATTCTGCTGCATAAATTAGACATTAATTTGCAAAGCACCCAAGCCCTGCATAAATTAAGAGTAGAATTATTTCTACTTTATCTCAAAAAAAGTACCAAACAATAGCCTACCGAGAGACCAAAGAAGAATGAGAAAACAGAAGGAAAACTATGTTCAATCAGTAGCTCCAAATGCTCCCATTTGTCTCATACCTGCAGAGTTAAGAGTGAAGAACTATATATTCAAGCTCTCATAAATTATTTCTACTGCCATCTATTGCAAAGGTACCTCAGAGGGCCACACATTTTGCCGAAGTTGATGTTCTGAACTGCTCTGCAGATGAGCAAGTCATGCTAAAAACTGGGTAGATATCAGTGCCTGCCATTTGTAAAGAAGAATGGGCCTGCTTTCATGAACTCTGTATTCTTTACCTTTTTGGTGGAATTTTATGTACCTAGACTTTTCACTATGGAAGTTCTCAAGCACACAGAGATAAAAAGGACTTGATGAACTCCAATAAACCTGTATGAAATTTTAAGTGTTCTTTTGCAACCATATTTTCCTTTTTATGAAATTCATGCCCTATTAGCATGTAAACTGTTTTAGAATGGGAAAATAGGATTCTAAATCCTAAAAGATGAGGAAACTAGTGCTATCATCACTAACACATTTCTAACCTTACCAATACATTTCAAGTTTTAATAGAAAAATCCCATAGCACGAGGGCACAGGGGCCAGGTATCTGCAGTGGAGAAGAAATGAGCCCAAAGTAAAAGAAAATCAGCATGAGGCAAAGAAAAAAAGCCAGCTATGTTTTGTTTTTTTGTTTGTTTTTTTGTTTTTAAATTCAATGGGTAAAATAATAAAATTTTAAAATCTAATGATGAATTTGGCAATTATTTACCAACTCACAAAGTTAACTGCTTTCCTGAAGGGCCAGGATGATATTATCTGTAATCAAATGTGAGATGATGCCTTTTAATTAATACTTTATCTGCAAGTCCAATTTTCTAATCTTATGAGAAAAGAAAAAACAAATGAAGGCAAAGGTTCTTTTGGACAGGGTTCCACAGGGATTTCTGGAAGGGTTAGATCTACCTACACCACCTGTAACCCAACAGGTGCACCTCCCACTTTCTCAGGATTCCTTTTGCTCCTTCTCTCTCCCTCCCTTCCTCCTTGCCGGCAGCTCCAGGCTTTCAAAGGCTGTCTCCAACTCTCAGAACTACAGAGGCTAGTGAGCTCTGCTCCAGCCCACAGGTGTCTCTTTTTAGGTTTAAGAAAAATTACTAGTAACTAAGAAGAGCTTTTAATGATCAAAGCCCAATAGATTTCAGTTTTTTCATCTCCAGGTTAAACCATCTGCCTCTTACCTTTAATTTTCTGCTTGTATTCTTCTGGTCGGTGGAGGTACATGGCTGCAGCATCACCATTGAGAGGATCTATGGGGTTGGGATAGGCCAACAACTGGGGCAGGAAGGACTCAAATATATTGGTAAGATCTGGAAAAACAAACAGAAATATATCATGCACAGAATAAGCAAGTTCACCTGAAATTCACCTGAATTCAGTAGTCAAAACCACTTACCTTCTTAGATATGTAACCACATGCAAGTTTTTTTCATAAAAGTGTGCTCCATTACATGTGACTTACATTACATATTCAATACCAATTAAAGTTTTTTTAAATTTAATTTTAATTAGAAGAACCAGGTAAAGGTATACCTGATATTCATTTTGAAAGGCAACTGTCCCGATTCTAATTCACTTTATTTTCTAAACTAAGAATTTAGAAATGCTGCATTGTTTATTCATTAAAACTTGTACCCCAATATTCTACATTCTCACAAAATGAGTAATCCTCTTAACATACCCTTTTCCGTGGCTTTGAAAATCCCCAGTCTGAAAAGTAATCAACACCAGATATTGAAAGTACTGAATAGTTTTATAGGCCTTGCTTGACATTTAATTCAATTCTCTTAACTTATAATGGATGTTAATATAACCAGTTTTTCAATTATTCTGGATAATGAGAGTCAGAACCTATACGGACCACTTAAAATCATAAATAATATGACAGATAATACTAATTTACTGCATTTATTATCATTTCAATAAACATTAACTCCCTTCTTGCCAAATGATGTCCACACTCAGTGAAAAAACACCCTGCAGTCACACAGTGTTTTATCAAGTAGGCCCTGAAAACCTGTAGGATAAACCACATGTCTCTATAACGTCAGAGACGCTATAACTGCCATCCTATTTGCTTCTCAGTCAGCAAACAGTGCACTGTGGAACCTTAGTGTTCCTATTTCTCTGTCCTACTCTAGTTATTCTATCATGTTAAGCAAAGTAGCATAAAAACTACTCTTCATTCTCTTTCAATGGATTTTTTTTTAAGAATGAGCAGTATTACAAATGGATATTTTGTCAAGGTACATTACTTTAGATTAGTGGTTCACACAATGGGCTGATCTTGCTCCCCAGAGGACGCCTGGCAACGTCTGAGAAATTTCTGGTTGTCACAACTGGGTGAGGCTGGGGGCAAAGTGGTGCTACTCGCACCTCGTGGGTAGAGGCCAGGGATGTTGCTCAACATCTTACAATGAATGCACAGGACAGCTCTTCACAACAAAATGTCGATAGTGCTGATGCTGAAAAACCCTGGTCTAGACAAAAGGGGTTGGCAAACTTTTTGTAAAGTAGGGTGCACACTTGAGGCTCATGGGCCACTCAGTCTCTGTCATGACGGCTGAACACTCAGTCCTGCTGTTGGAGCACAAGAGCAGCCATAAGGAAGTAAACAGGTGTGCTGTGTTCCCTTTAAACTTTACACACAAAGCAGGCAGCCAAAGTTTGCCAACATCTGCTCTAGATAACCCCAGAAACAGGAGGTGGCTCCTCCTTGTCACTGTAAGGTTAAGCAACTGAGCAGTCTGAGAATAAACTAGAACTGCACTTTTCAACAGAATTTTCTGCAACGATGGAAATGTTCTGTATCTGAACTGCGCATCCAACACGTGACTACTGAACACATGAGCTACAGCTACTGTGACTGAAGAACTCACTTTATTTAATTCTCATTAAGTTAAGTAACGATACAAGGCTAGCAGATCTCCTATTGGACAGTTCCAGTCTAGTGAGTGACGTAATGGAGAGCTCTGTGGCAGGCAGCAGTCCTGTTCTCATGCAGAGTTACTATTCCTTTAAACTCCAAGTTATGGACTTGGTATTATTACATGGACTGGGGCTACTTTGCTTTTACAAAGCTAACTTCCCAACGAACCACATTATAGTACAATTCTCACGTACCAGGTAACAAACACAAAGATTGCTAATAAAAAAAAGCAAAGCAAAACAAAACCTCCAAAAATAACCTTCCAAGATAACCCCAACTATCTATAATAAAATTTCATTGCTGTTGTACTTACAATTTAAAAAAAAAAGAAAACAATATATTCAACCAACCAATAATTATTCTTGGTACAAAACCATTGGAAACAATTTGTAAAGGTTAAGGGACATGGAAAATGCTTACGCTCTAATGCTGGGCGGAGGAATTCCACAAAGTGATGTGTTCTCTGGAATTAAAACTATGTACAGTATGTATACATAGAACATTTATGTCAAGGCAATAGGTCTGTAATTTCTGCTTTTCACACTTCAAATAACTTTACCTTTTTTTTACCTTTAAAAAAGGCATTTTCCTATAAATGTCCTTTCTACTTTTGACATATTTAATAAAACATGAAAAGTCTGAAAAATTTCTTCTTTTCCTTTCTTTATCCTTGGGTAGGCAGGTTATTAAAGCAGTGGTAGAAAACGCCAAAAGGCAAGCAAAATAAAAATAAAAACAAGGTGTTTGGAAGTTTACAAACAGAACATGATCCCAGAGCAGAGTTAATACAATATAATAACACTAATACTAATAACAGTAAGGGCAGCAGCAACAATTTGTGCTTACACAGAACTTACAAGCCAGGTACTCAACAAAACTTTACATGTACACTTAATTTCACTAGAGCCAATGAGGCAGGTACCATGAGTATTTTTTTTTAAATTTATTTTGCATATGCAGAAACTGAAGCAGAGAGATACTAAGTAACTTTCTCAAGGGGGTGGGTTTCAAAGCTGGGCTTATCCACTGTACTGCCTGTTAATGAATAACATGAATACTGTCTTAACTAACTTTCGTGATGACACAAACTTCCTACATCTCTGCATCAAAATCGTATACCCTCAGAGATGGCTACCCCCTCAAAGTTTTCCTTTAGCACAAGTTCAAGGCCAGCAGAATGGTCTCTAAGTGTTTTAGGCATTTCTGTAGCTGAAATGTCTGATATTTCACAGAGGCAGTGTGCTTGTTTTCAAGTGTCCCAACCACAGGAAGTAGCCCATCGTTGTTCATACATACACATGGTGACCTGGGGCCTTCTCCTGCCACATCCTCACTATAGGCACTACACAGAGACAAGCAGCTGGGTTTTCCTACCATCCTACAACAAAAACTTTTAAAATACAAAGTATTGTTTTTATTTGCTTTAAGTAATGTTCAGAAGTGCTTTAGGACTCAGGAAACTCTGCAGACAACATGTTTCATAAGTAGGTGTTTCATGTATTCCAGAAAGAGATTCTATACCTCTCCTCACTACTTTTAAGTTTTTTAAACTAGTAATAAGTGGCTCTGCCTAAGTATTTGTTTCAAATAAATAAAAGAGCCCATGATTGTTGGCTCTTCCTTCCTGTGTCTACTCTTCTTGTATTAACATACTTTTGGATCCATTTTACATATATGCAGAGTTACACCTGTAAAATCGAAGAGTGGAAAAGAAAAAGCATGCAGCCCAGGTTCAGGTAAAGATGACAGCTTATGAAGGCCAGGATGTTAAAGCAACAAAGCATTCCTAAAAGTGGCTAACAAGTGGTTACTACACCAAGAGGGCCAACTCAAAGAAACATCTCTCAAACATGCAGATGTGCACAAAATCTTTCAAGATTTGTTGGCAGAAAAGACCAAAACTATAAAACAAAAATAAAATAAAGATACTCATCTTTGGAAAAATTCATCATTATGACCATTTCCCCCTAGAATTGTTAATAATAATAAAAGCATCTATCAATTCAAGGATCTTTTCCTGAAAAACATTAACGTTCCACTTTTTGAAAGGGAGAGAGCCAGACAGGGGTCACCTAATCTAGAAATTACGATTAGCTGGCTCCATTACTGGCTGCCTTAATTCTTAAAGGAAGTCCCAAGATCCCTCAGGAGTATGGTTTATGATGAGCAAGAAGCTCTTACTTTTGCCTTGGACTAAATCAGCACTTACCAAAATGCAGTCCATTAGGACTCATTCTTCAGCCTGATCTTTGAGTACTCTCATGTTAACAATATTAAACAACATACTCATACTTCCATTTAGTTACATAAAGTAATGATTTACATTCATATAACATTTTTAAAAATCATACTTCTCTCTCATCAAAAGTAGCATCATTTAGCCTATTTAGTCAAGAGCAATGGTTTCTGGGTGAATCTAGGCCCTGGCTTTTTGTCCACCAGAATGACTGGTAGAGTTTTCTAACAATATGCACGGTGAGGTCTCATACCTACCTCAGAGATTCTGATTTAGGATTGGTTGGTGTGTGTATGTGTAAATGTACAGCCAGGAAATACTACCTACCCTATGTACCCACTTTCCCCGAGACCAAAGGGGAAGAGGCTATTTGCTTGTGGGTTCTGTGGCACAAGAAAATGTTCTTATTTTCGTGGCCAAGCTGCTGAAGAGGCTCTAGCTGAGTGGCCCTCCCTGAACCCTTTCATCATTCTTTTCTGCACACCCTTTGAGTAACCATCACTTCCTCCAGGTGGAGGTATTCCAAACCATGGGTCCATTTTAGAAGGGAATTAAAGGGCTGCTTTAGAGTAGAATAGGTAGTGACAGCTATCACCTAACACACTATGAACATTGGGAAGAGCAAATTCCATTAGGCTGAACTGTCTCCAGCAAAAGAGAAACCGACTCCTTAGTGGTGAACAACAGATGAAAAACCTAGAAGACCACAAATCTAATCTCAGGCCTTCCACTGACTTGCTCCTTGACCCTGGGCAGGTCTCTTCCTCTCTGCATCTCAATTTCTTCATCTGCAAAAAGAGAAGTATAACACTGCAGTTCCTTACAAGGAAGAATTACACATTACTAAAAATGACTATAAAACAGACTTCAAACTGCATCAAAGACTAGACTAAAATATTAATACAACTATGCCAACTTCTTAGAGTGGAAATTTCATCTACCTGTATCCCTCAAGGAATACATGTTAATTAAAATGAGTCACACGGAAAAAAAAGCACCAATTCTTAAAGTAAAGCCACCCTACTTCAGGTGACTCACAAAAAGATGGTGTATTGCTTAAAGACGGGAGGGGATGAATCACACATTTCATGTCTTATTCTTGGCTGTTTATGCACCAGTGACCATAAGTTATGTCTTCTTCCTTTATTTCCTTTGAAAATCAAAATGGAAACTTTTATAAAGTACCCTGCTATCTTCAGTTTAAAACCCTGTAGACACCCAAAGCTTCACATGGTCTGCCCCATCAGGAACCACAATTACCAAGCAGGCAGTCATCTCAGCGACCTTAACTTGCATAATCTCCACTTGTTTCTGAGCTTTAACACCCAAAATGCTGTAACTCAGAAAACACAACCATCATGCAGTATAGTCACGGCCAGGTGCTGTGAACCATCAAAGTTACGCCTCCCTTCTCAAACGCCAACTATCCTACCCCCCTTCTAATTCCACTCTTCATCCCCCAGATGTCCAGTGCTGTGGGCGCCTTCTTTTTAAGGCCAAATAAATTACAGAAAAACTTGTTTAGAAAGACATCAACCACTTGCTGAGCAGTGTGAATTCTGTGGTGTTTGTATTTTAAGAATTAGCCTCCTACACTCTACTCTGGGAAGCTCATAATCTTATAATTTATAAGTGTATGTTGGTAACTAGCAGATCTTTCTAACTGATCCTTTGTATTTCTGGTCTTATCAAACTTAGTATGTCTAAAATTATTTCCTTAAAAACCTATTCATTTCTCCTAATAGCCAGACTGTAACTCCAACACCCTGTTCCTTGGCTCCAAACCTCTGAAAGGATCATGGTTAGGCTTTCCTCTTTTTTTCCATGTATCAGTCAGTTTCCCAGACTCGCTACTTAACAAAATGTGTCTAGTTCCTCTTCTGTTTTCCCTGGCATGTGACTATATCAAGCCTACCGTATCATTCCAGGCCTGGATCGGGACAACCCTCTCCTGGTTGGCCTTCCACACTAGAAACTCTTGCCTTGCCTTAAATCACTCAGGTCATTCTCACCAAGAGCCAGTTGCTCTCTTTTTCCTTCACAATTCTTCATATTCCAGAAGCATGTTATCCAAATGAGGACCCCATGGCTTCCCCTGCTGAGAATCTGCCTAAGGGTATTTAATTGTTTTATAATTTAGTAGGGAGCAGGACTGAAAGGAGAGGGAAAAAATGCTCATAATTAGAGAAGTAAAAAGACGGGCTAACATCACAAGGAGTCCATTCTAGTGGTCCAGGACAGATGGTTCACTCTGTGACTTACACAGATCTTTTCCCCTGGGCTTTTGGCCATTATAGTTGAAACTAATAGTTAAATAAGTTGGGGTCACCTGGGATTTCAACCATGTTATTCATATCCTTGATTTACAACAGAAAATTAGCAGCTGACCTTTCAAAACTCTGTTGATTGACTTTTGTTCAGCTTATAAGGAATTGTAATTAATTCATCATGAGCTGCTAAGCAAGTCATAAATTTGTAATGTGTTCAAAATAAAACCCAACCATAAAATTCCATTTCATTCATTCAACAATTTTTTTTGGAAAGAAAATTGGTGGGGCATCTACTATATATATATGAAACATACATACAAATATACACATAGCCCACTTTTAAAGATTAAAATAGAACAAATAAGATTTCCAGACTTATTCAGTTATTTAATAATTTTAGATAAACTAATAGATCTTTTCTACTCTTTTACCAGGTCCTAAAAAGTTGCAATCTTAACAATAAACGAGTCTTTACTTTTTCCTGTTCACAATCTGTGAACACTAAGAAATGGTGAAATTCTATCCCCCAAAAGAATGAGTTAAAACCCTATATACCTCATCAACTGGAGGGTTGGCACTGCATCTGATCAAGCAGTTGCTATGTATGAAAAATACATGGTAAGCAGCGGGCTCTAAAAGAAGACAAACACACCCTTGAGGAGAACTTCAGTAAAGCCAATGAGGAGAGATGGGCTTTAAAGAAGAAATGGCTTAGGGATTAAAAATATTCTCTAAAATAACTAATTTGAACCCAACTCCAATGAGGAAAAAGCTTATTTCTATTCTGAGGGCATACAGGTGACGAGCTGAAGCAGACCACCACAAAGACTTTCTGTGGTATGATGGCACAGAGCCAGCTGGCCACAAGGCTTGCCAAGCTATTTGGTTTACTGAATGCTAACGTGCTGCTAATGGAATAATACATCCAACCCCCAATCTGCTAGACTATAAATTCAAGAATATATCCAGCTACTAAACTGAGAAAGTCTTCTGTGTGGATAAAATATACAAAAAATAAAATATAAAATATACAAAAAGTCTGAACTCATCAGATTTACGTATGTTCTCTTATTAGTCCACAGAGATCTTTTAAAGACAGAGTAAGGTCTCATGAAGAGGGTCATGCAAGCAGAAAACAAAGCACCTCCTTCCTCATACCTCTCTAAAAAAAGAGCAAGCAGTAGGAATTAATACGAATTAGTAGTTACACATTTTGAAGAATTTTTGCAATATGCATGATATAGTTAATCTTGCTAGTGGTAGCATTACAGTTTTTAAGTATTCCAACCTAAAAGCGGTATATTTCTGTTCTATGTGGGTAAGAGCAATATCAAAGTAGGGTACTAAAACCTGGAGGAATACCGGATACATTCTGTCTGCTAAGTGCCAGATCACCAACCAGAGGGGTGTAGTTACATAACATGGAATAGTTTAAAGCATTCCACTGACTTAGAAAATCACCTCCCATCCATTGCCTAATTGCAGCTCCCTCCCTCATGTATTTAAACTGTAGAGATCTGCATAAGAAAATGATTGCTACTATTTAGACCAAAATGAAGAAAACAGGCTTTTATTTGTCAAAAACAATCCCCTGTTGGCACATAACCTCAAAACACTTCCCACCTTACTTAGGTGTTTTTGTTTTTTAAACGTTTATTTTTTATTGCTTTTGAGAGAAGGTGAGAGAGAGGAGAGAAGGGAGGAGGGCCTGAGCAGTCTCCATAGTTGTATATTATTAGTTGTAACAGTTTCATTCCATACAGGTTGGCGTGGGGCTGAGTGAGATGGGAACAGAACTGGGGGCCTCCCTCAAGGGAGGTGAGAACCTTTACCGCCATCCTGGTGGTTACCAGTTGCACCATAGTTCAGCATATGGGTTTGCACGGGCTGGGGCCAGAATTCGATTCCTGGACCTCATGGTTGCAAGGCAAGCACTCATCCTATTGAGCTATCCCAGCATCCCCTCGGTGTTTTTTAGAGGGCATCGTAGTTCAAACCTGGTATAACCCTGCTTACCTTAAAAGACTGCATGCTAAAGCATGGTAATAGGATTTGTTATTAACCATCCAGAAACGAGGGCAGTTAATGTATTAACTAGTTGGGTACTCTTACAGTCACACTAAAACTCATTATTAGGGGAAAGCCGGGACGGCTCAGCGGGTTGAGCGCTCGCTTTGAGGCCACGAGGACCGAGGATCGAATCCCGGCTCCGGCCCAGGCAGGACCCACGTGCTGAACTGGGGAGTTCCCACAGTTTGGTTCTCTAACTGTCTCTGTCTCTGTCTCTCTCTCTATCTGTCAAAAAGTAAAATAGAAATAACTATGCACTGA
>PVKE010035743.1:0-16833 GCA_004027555.1 Craseonycteris thonglongyai
TCATTGGGCTTTTTAAACAATTTAAACATGTAGTATAAAAGTAGCAATTCGTATTTATTATTTAAACATCAAAAAATACAGAAAAATTTTTAAAAAGTACAAAAAGGTTTATTACTTACATAATTGAGGTCTCAGGGTTGAGCAGAGCAGTTCAGGTAGGTCCAAAATGGCCAGAGAAAGCGAGGAAGGCAGCCTGGCTGGGGACTTATATTGTGGTTAGGGGTGGGCCTGGGCGAGGATTCCATAAGTGGGCAGGAGATTGGGTAGTTTGAATCTCCTCCAGGTGCTAAAGGGGAACACTTGGCCTGGCTATCAGTTTGCCCAGGTGTGGGGCAAGAAGAGGCAGGCATGAGACTTCAAAGCTGTTTGCAGTGTGACATCCAAGCAGAATTTAACTCCATTACAAACATCATCCACACAATCACTAACATGTTCTTTCAATGATGCCACCCAAATGTTTCTTCCCTTTTCACTCTTATTACCCCTTTTTAGTTTTAAGAAGTTATCTTTGAATCATTGTGATAAGTTTGTTTTTTTAATTGAGGGATAATTGACATATAACATTATATTAGTTTCAGGTGTGTAACATAATGATTCAGCATTTATATATATTGTAAAATGATCACCACCACATCTAATTAGCACCCATCACCTTACATAATTACAAATATTTTTTCTTATGAGAACTTTTAAGATTTAGTAACTTTCAAATAGGCAGTACAATATTAACTGTAGTCACCATGCTGTATATTACATTCCTGTGACTTAATCTATTTCATAGCTAGAAGTTTGTACCATTTGACCTCTTCACCCGTTTGACCCACTCCCTACCCCTTACCTGCCTCTGAAAACCACCAATCTGTTCTCCATATCTGTGGGCCTCAGGGTGTGTGTGTGTTTAGATTATACATACAAGTGGGATCATGTGGTATTTATCTTTCTCAGTTTGATCTATTCCACTTAGCATGAGGCCCTCAAGATCCATGCACAAATGGCACGATTTCCTTCTTTTTATAGCTGAAAAATATCCCACTGTGTATGTGTATGTGTACCACATTTTCTTCATCCATTCATCCATCAGTGAACATTTAGGTTGTTTCCATGTATTGGCTATTGTAAAAAATGCTGCAGTGAACATGAGGGCTCACATATCCTTTTGAGTTAGTTTTCTTTTTTTTCAAGTAAATACCTGGAAGTGGAATTACTGGATCCTATGGTAGTTCTATTTTTAATTTTTTGAGAAACCTTCATATTGTTTTTTATAGTGGCTGCATCAGTTAACATCCTCATCAACAGTGTGCAAGGGTTCCCTTGTCTCCACATCCTTACCAACAATTCTTACCTTTTTGATAATAGCCATCCTAACATTGTGGTTTTGATTTTCATTGCCCTGAATATTAATGATGTTGAGAACTTTCTCATGTACCTGTTGGCCATCTGTATGTCTACTTGGGGAAAATGTCTGTTTAGATCTTCTGCTCAATGTAATCAGATTGTTTATTTGCTATTTTGATTGGGATTGCATTAAATCTGGGGATTACTTTGTGGACTGTGGACATTTTAATATTAACTCTTACAGTCTATGAGCATGGAATGTCTTTTCTATTTATCTGGGTGCTCTTCTGTCTTTTTCATCAATGTCTTACAGTTTTCACTATACAGTATTCTCTTTGATACAATTATAAATTGTTTTTTTATTTCTTATTCTGATAGTTCATTACAGAATCCTGTTTTTAAAATCTGCCCTTCCCACCCCCGCATCACAGTCTGTAGAGGTAGCTTTTATTAACTATAGCCAGTCTGATGCCTTCTTCCATACATTTCTACATTTATAATTGATTGGGGTCTTTTTTATTTTTTCTTTGCAAATAGAATCAGATTGTCCTATCTTTCTGCATCTTGCTTGTTCCAGTTAACAGTATACTGTACATATTCAGTGCATGTATATGCTTACCTCATTCTTTTATCAGCTGCAGAGTTGAGTTACCTTAATTCTTAACCTGTGAAGTCTTTCTCTATTAGAATCAGTAGTGCAGTGTACACCCTCATACATTTCCTTCCCTGTGCACTTGTGTAAATGTATCTGTAGTATAAAATAATGAACATAAGACTACCAGGTCAAAGGATATGTGTGCTATGTAGTTTCATAAATATTGCCACCTGCCTTCTGAAAAGGTGAAACCAATTTATACTTCCATTCAGTGTCTTGAGAGTGCCTGTTTTTCTCCACCCACATTAACTTTCTTTATTAACAATATTTTTAATCCTCACCAATCTGAAAAATAAAGTATAACTACACAGTTATTTCATTTTATTCCACTCTAAGTAAAGTTGAGCATCTTTTTAATATGTTATTGGCCCTTTGTGGCTTTTGTGAAGTGCCTGTTTATTTCATTAACCTGTATTAAAATTATATTGTTGGGGGAAGCCAGGAGGGCTCAGCGGGTCAAATGCTTGCTTTGCAGCCCTGGGGTCTGAGGATCAAATCCCAGTCCTTGCCCATGCAGACCCACATGCTGAACTGGGGTACGGCCCCCAGTTCGGTTCTCGCTGGGGCAAGCTTCCCATGTGGGAGGCCCTCAGGGTGAGCACAACCATGGAGACTTCTCTGGGCCCTCCCCCTTCTCTCTATCTCTCTATGTCTCTGTCAAAAACAATAAAATAAATCTTAAAAACATATTATATTGTTGGCTTTTTCCTTATTAATTTGAAAGAGCTCTTTCTATATTAAGGAAATTGGCACTTTTCATACAAATAAAAATATTTTTTTCAGTTTTTTTGTCATGACTTTGTAAATGGTATTTTGTATTGGACTACTTATTTATTTATTTATTTATTTTTGACAGAGAGAGAGAGAGAGAGAGAGAGAGAGAGAGAGAGAGAGAGAGAGATACAGAGACAAAGAGAGAACTGAACTGGGGGAACTCCCCAGCTCAGCACATGGTTCCACACGGGCCAGGCCGGGATTAAATCCTCGGACCCCAGCGCTGCAAAGTGAGCGCTTAACCCACTGAGCCATCCCAGCCTCCCCTGGACTAATTTTTAAATTATATATATTCAGATTTATTACTCTTTTGTGGTTTCTAGGATTATAAAATGTTTACCCCATGAAAATGTTTTTCTAACATTTTTCTCTAATACTTTTTTGTAGTTTTAAAAAGGCTTTTAATAAAAGGCTTTTGTTTTGCACTCAAATCTTCAATTTATCTGGAGTTACATTTTTTATGAAATGGTTAACCAGATTCAGCTTTATGTTTTTCCCCTGACAGCTAACCAGTTTTACTAACATCATTTATTAAATAATTTATGTCCCCCCTCTTTACTGTATATTAATTACTATATGTATTTCAGTCCACATCCTGAATATATAGATGTCCAGCATACAGATGCCACATAGAAGATAATATTTTTGTTTTTTTTAAGATTTATTTTTATTGTGTTTTGACAGAGAGAAACAGAGAGAAGGGGGAGGGCCCAGAGCAGTCTCCATAGTTGACAGCATTAGTTTTCCATATAGCTTCACTCCACAGGTGGGCGCGGGGCTGCGCAGGGCAGGAACTGGGCCGGGAGCCTCCCACATAGGCCCTGGCAAGAATTGAACCGGGGGCACTCCCCAGTTCAGCATATGGGTCCACATGGGCTGGGACCAGGATTTGATCCTCAGGTTCCAGGGCTGCAAAGCGAGTGCTCAACCCGCTGAGCCATCCTAGCTTCCCCCCACCCCCTTTTTTTTTTTTTAGCCGATAATATTCTTGAAAAACAAGATGTGTGAAATCATAATTTGTGCTGCGTAGTGAGTGGTGTTTTACTACTTGTTGACACCTGAGGCAAAGAATAAAAATTACCGGCAATCTTAACACAATGGCATGCACGCTAATAAAGAACACCTACTTCAGTTTACATGCACAATTTGTTTTTCCTCACATCAGTGACCCAGCTATTTATTAGACTACAATGTTCTCTCCAGGAATTGATTTTAGTTTCTCATTTAATCTTAGTCATTGCTAGTGTCATAAAAGCTGTTAAGTAGTAAAAATGTTGAGTACTTGTGTTTTATTTTTCATCCCTGAGTGCTATCTAAACATTAATTAATTAAATGCACTGATGAAGGGATTTCCAGGCATCTTCAGGAAAGCTGAGATCTGGTTGCACACCTATAAGGGGATGGTTTCTAAAAAGCATTAACTCCCTTTGAATGGCACTCAGCAAGCAGAGGCATAAAAAGCTGGTGACATTATTTCACTTCCTTTGAAAATTTCCTTGGGTATCTTCTAATTAGTCTGGCTAAACTCACCTTTTATCTGTCTCCTCAGATATTTCCTTCAACAAGCTTCTTTTGATGTTTCCCTTGTTCCGTTAATAACAGAATCATAGAATCTTCAGATTGAGAGGGATCCTTACTGATCACCTAGTGTTGAAGGACTTAGTACTATCACCTTATCTTGTAGATGAGGAAACTGAGGCCTGGAGAAGTTAAGTGATTTACAAAAAAGGTTACCCAGCTCACAGGGGACAAAACTGGAAATAGAAACCAAGGTTTCTAACCCCCATTTCAAATTCAGGCAGCCTCATCCTTTTTTTTTTCCTTTGTGAGCTTCTGAATTGCCTTTCTTTTATTTTCTCTCAACCTTTTCTTTTTTTCGTTTTTGCTTCCATCTTTTCCCTACTTCTCCTTTCCTTCTTTGCTTTCTGCATTTTATGTCTCTCCTCACTCTTAATGGCTCATTTCCTTCTATGATCAGGTAATGTTGCTTTTATTTTTCCTTTATTTTGCTATTTCCTTTTTTATTATTAAATTTATTGGGGTGTCTCTATTCCCTTTAAACATGGGGTCTTTGTTGTTTTTCTGTTAAGGTGTCTTACATTGGCCTCAACTCAGGTCCTCTCAGAAAAGCTATATTTCTTCCATTTCTCCCACGTACATGCATACAGAGTTGCTTTGTTTTGTTTTTTCCAGTTGTCATTGCTTCCCCCATTAATAAAATCACTTCTCTAATTCTGGAAAATAACCTAGAGTTTATGTTTATGTTAAGTCCATTTTAGTCACAGAGTTTTGTGTTACTTTATGAATTTTCCAGTAGTATAACCAACAATAAGATGCCTTTCAAACTCATACTCCATATTCAGAAATTTACACAAGATGTGACCACTTGAGAGAACTTTTGTATAAGGAGTAAATACGTTGGACAATAAATCTGTCTGTAAGTCAAAGCAGATCCAGTTCAAATCAAAACTGGGGGTGTAACCTGGACCGGTCTAGACTATGTCTCTTGCTTCCATTCAGGGACTCGGTCATTTGTAGAAATCTTTCACTTCTGCATGGTGGGCTAGTAGACACCCGACGACCTCAGAATTCTCAGGTTGAACCAAACCCTGAGGCTATACTCTGACCCCAGATAGGCTGGCCAGACGTACTGTTTTAAACAGGACAGAAAACAACAATACTGTCCCAGTTCAAACGTAGGTATGGGCAGCCTAGTCTTACTGGGCTAAATTCAAGGTGTCAGTAGGCTGACCATACATACTGTTTGAAACAGAACAGTACCATTGTTTTCTGTCCCATTTAAAATGGCACATCTCATCAACCTAACCCCAGATGCCCTTAGAAAATCCTTTTCCTAGAGCAGGAAAAGCTGTTTAAGAGGGGAGTCAGGGTTTGTAACCAACCAGCTGCATCATCTTAGGCAGCTCACCTTTCTGGGCCTCAGCTATCTCACTTATTGAGTAAGGAAGCTGAGTTTAAAAGACCACTTAGGGCCTTCGCTTGTTTATGAGTCAGTGAGTCAATAAGGTCCTGACTAGGGCCAAAATGAATAATAGAGACCTAAATCAGATTTATTTCAGGCATATAACTAACTTAATAGGGAAGTAAAATTCTACTGATCATGCTGTAAGAATTTTTTGGAACTGTCTCAATTTAAAGTGTTTTAATCGTTTTCCTCATAAATAAAACATATGTACTTATTCCAGACTATGTGGCCTGTTTTGAGGCTTAGAATATGTAGGCCATGGAATTGTACTTTCCTCTTTGCAAACACTTCCACTGAAGTTGCATGAGGCCATGTCTTGACTAGGCCACACCCCTTGAGCCATCTTGCCCATAGTGCAGAAAAGCTGCCTGAAATAGGCCATCCCATATATTTTTCTGAATAAGAAATTTATGTTCTTGGGTTCATCTTTGCCATTCAACCACTGAAGAAAATGGAAATTGAAGTTTCTTTATCTTTTATTCCCTAAGACTTAGTTTCCAACAGGAACAAACTGTAATTTGATAGGAACGATGGTGATTACTCACAAATCAACCCAATTACTTCAACCCAGATTAAATTATCACATAGTTTCCAAAGTCTAAATCGAAATTGTCACCTTTGGGAGAAGATCAGATAAGAGCTAACTGGTGACATCATAATCGGGCCTCAGCAAAGTGCTTGATTAGCCAAAACCTGTTGGGTTAGCACAGTCCCATATTGGATAAAGAGGGCTGGGGAGCAGCTAATTAGAGAAGACACAGTTTTCTGTTTACATACAAACATCCCAGCACTGAGCCATGATAAGGAGTTCAAAGGTTAATTATGGGAACACGGGTTTTAGCAAACTATTTGAAATAGGAAAGTCCCCTAAATTTTTATTTTCTATTTTTAAGAAAAATAAGACATTGGTATGCTTTTTATTTTCTATTTTTAAGGACGTCTGAATAAGAGGAATAAATTGTAGAATTGAATGGGGACTGAAAATGTTCTCACTGTGTTAGGTTTTCAAATGAGTGCAGAATCCACAGGCTGTTTTTTTCCTAATTCCCCACACTCACCTGGCCTAGAGCCCCCAATTCACTACACCCACCTGGTAATGCTGAGAAATGGCACTCAGAGAGAAAGCAATGAGTGCCACCTTTCATGAGCCTCTGGTCAAGCAAACGCAAACTAAATTATGTTGGAAATCATTTTATAGTGTGTGACCATTTTGATTCTTCCATTTCATCAAGCTAGCTTGTTACTGGTGAGTGGCAGGTGGCTTTGTTTACTATGAATGAGGTCTTTTGGTTAGACTTTTAAAGGAGGGGCCATTTGTCAAGTGCAGCAGCCCTCTTCATCAAAGTATTCCCAACAGTTGTCCAGAATCGAAATGCTGCACAATGGCTGAGGAATTCTCGCATTCACATGGAAGGTAACTTGACAGATCAGGGAGAAGAATTAGCCGATGCATAAAGAAATCCAGTAAGAAGCTTTTTGTTTCTCTTTTCTTGTCCAAGTTACTAGTGCTCTGTCCCTCTCCCCCTGTAGATTCTGAATTCTGTGGTGGTGCCAGAGGAGTGAAGGTAGCGGACATAAAAGAATCATTTGTGTCCTTTTCCCAATCCCACAGATCTCTATTGGCTGCAGACCTTGAACATGACACTGCAATTTCCTGGTGCCACACATGAGTAATAAGCAGCTGTTTCTGAAACTGTGGTTTGGAGAAGGCAGCACTAGGTTATTTTTTAACTTAATTGTAATTTTTGATTGGTCTGCAAGAAAGTAAATCAAATAAAGTCTGTTGTCTTAGTCTGCAAGAAAGCCATAGGCCTCAAATTCCAATGCTGACCATCTTAACCAGAATAGAAGGGGTGGGGGTGGGGGTGTGTGTATCCCCGAACTGGAAGTTTGACCAGGCAGCTTTCGTGGGCTGCCGTCACACAAGGGTAAGCATATTTGGTATCTGTCAGATAACTGGGTCATGGACAGTGATAGCTGGTGGTTCCTTGAGTTCTAGAAGTACCTGAAGTGATAGGGAAAATAATTTGTAGGGAGACCGCAAAAGTGAAAAATAGCAAAATCAGGAAGAAGATAGCTTGATGTTGCGTTTTGTCCAAATTCTACGCATGCAATAGAAGGGCACGTCATTTTAAGTTACAAATGGAAGTGTGTATTCTTTGACTACCTGGTGAGTAAAGTATCTCTAAAATAGTCATATATATACATACACACTCTCCAAGTAAACAAATCAGACTAGGACCTTTCTTAGTACAAGAAATTAAATTTAATGGAAAACAGAAACAAACTCTTTCACCCTCTCTTGGACATCTGCCTTTTCTCAAGGAGATAGGGCAGTTTGGCATATGGGGAAGGTGAAGGAGGTTGAGTGCAGGGATGGGGTGAGGAGATGGGGGGAGAGCTACACATGCTTCCTGCTAATTACTTTGTCATGATATTGCTCACGTAGGCAGGCACTTTGGAGAACGTAAATGGAGGGATAGCTAACCTTCATCTCAGAGGCCTGTTTCACCATCACTTATGACATATCCAAATGACCACCTGGTGAATGGCCTTGTGACTTTTGATGAGTCACAGGCTGTTAATATAACTTGTATACAAAGTTATGTTAACCTGTGACTAATTTAATTACAAGTAGAAAAGAATAAGAAAAGCAATTTCCAGCCTTGCTCTTTTCTTTCCATATCACTGCTTCCTAACACCCAGAGACAACCAAGTTCTGAGGGAGTGACAAAGGCTCTGGAATGTCAGCCTCCCTGGGAGACTCCCTAACAAATCTGTTATAGCTACTGTGCACCAGAAAAATACATCCAAGTTGTCAAGAAACAAAAACTGTACTGTGGTTAGATTTTTTTTAAACAAGTACTGGCCCATATTAAGGAAATACTTGTGTGGTTTACTATGTCCTGGTCAGTCCTGGCTAGCTCTCAGATGTTAGGATACATAGTTTGTAGGACTTTCTCCCATGCTGAGCCTCATTGAGGACTATTGTCTTCTAGGGAGACACTCCAGTTTAGGGCTGATAGAGCAGAGTTCTCAAATCTGACTTCTCGCCGGCTATACACTTGTTGGCCGGCTTGTTGGCTTGTTGGCCATTAGACTTTGCCCAGCCCATAGCCAGCCCATATCGGGTGCATTGGCATCTTGATAGTTCTTTTCTATTCTTTTTTTCTCATTTGGAACCTGAAGGTAGTAGCCTCCTCAGACTTTGGCGTTCTTTAAGGCCACCATCTTCCTTCCTAGTGTTTGTGGAATATGGCCCTAACCTTAAATACCTCCCCCACCACCATCACCAAGATGACCAGGAAGTAGAAGTGAAAGTTATAAGACTCTTGGGGGCAGGAGGAGATGGTAGGAGACAGGACACATGACTTCTTTTAATCATTTATCCAAAATAAAGATAGATCTCATTTTTTAAAAGAATCTTAGGAGATGTCACACCTGGAACCTACTTTGTAGTGATGAAACCTCTAGACCAGAAGCCAGAATAGCAGAATTCTGTTCCCAATGCTGCCCATAATTGTTCAAAGAAGATTTAAACCTCCTAAATATATCTTTATCTGTGGAAAATTATAAGTATAAAGTGTTCCTTTCTATAACATTAAAGAAATGTTTGTAAATTCTAAAATATACTTATAAACTATTACCTCTCTTCTCTGAAGGAAAATCTTTCAGCAGTTTCAGCCCTTTGGAACATGGCCATGAACCTAATCTGACAAAAAGGAAGAGCAATTAATCAAGTGTAAAGAAGCAGACAGCGTCCCTGAATAGCTGAGTTGTCACCAGGTCCATGCATTCTTTATACTCCTCCCTAAATCACACAGCAGAATGCTTGAAAATGTTTGTGACTCAATGACAGCCCTAAGATATAACTGCTACAGCCAAGGAAGAAGACAACAAAGCATACCTGGTCAGTCAACAAGAACTTAGGTGCTTGGCAAAGAGGGGATATTTAAGACAGGTATGAGACAGTCTTTGCCTTCCAGCAACTTATATTCTCTTAAGTTGGTCCATATAAGTTGCCATTTTTTAGGTAATATCACCATTTTATAGACAATATCACCACTTTTATGTGTTTAGTCTATAGTTGAATAAGCAAAACAATCATTAAATAATAACAAAGTGTACAAGACAGCATCAAGTTCTATATGAAATTACATGATGTAAAAGTAAATTATGTGAAGCACAAGAGATCCAAAAAGCAGAAGGAGCCAAAAATAGCTTTCCAGATCAAGCCAGAATAGATCTGATCCATGAAGCCTAGACAAAATCTAAATAAGTATTTAAAAAGTGAAACTTAAGATAGGGAAATGACATGGCTGAAGGCACAAGGGTAAGAGTAAGCATATTCTATATGGGAAAAGTTTGTTCACAACAGAAGATACACAGTAAGAAATGGACAGTTAGTTTGGGTAGATAGTGTGGAATTAGCTTCTGGAGACACTTGCATGCCAGGCAAAATGCAAACTCCAATTTTGTCCTGTTCACTCTTGTATCAAGTATCTGGGATATAGTACCTCAATATAATTTTAGGAAATGAATTAGTGAAGTCTGTATTAATGATAAAGTAATTCACCAAGGTTTGAGAGAAGAAATGATATATGATGAAAGTGATATCTAACCTGATTAGTATATATGCTAGATGTATCAAAGGGAAAAGACTAGCATTGGAAATAAAACTAGGAGATTATTTCATTAATTTATAAAGGAGTAATAAGAGCCTGGGCAAGATGGGAAAAAGAGACTTACACTGAGAGATTTAAAAGAGAATCGACATGAACCTTGAAAACATTATGCCTAGTAAAAGAAGTCAGTCACAAAAGACCACATATTGTATCATTCCATGTCTATGAAATGTCCAAAATAAATACATCTATAGAGACAGGAAGTAGCTTATTGGTTGCTTAGGGCTTAGGGAGGGCAGGTTAAGGGGAATAGGGGAATAATTGCTAATGAGTCAGGGTTTTTTGAAAGCGTTGATGAAATGTTCTAATACTAATGGTGGTGAAAGCCATTTAACTGTAGACCTTAAAGAGGAGAATTACATGGTATGTAAATTATATCTCAATAAAGTTGTTATTTAAAAAGAGAGGAAATCAGTAAAATGTGGTTAATGACAATGTATATGTTTCTGATGGAGAAAATTGGTCACTCACTGTAGACTCCGTAATTTCTAGTTTGAATCTCTTTGAAATAACAAGACTGTCAACTAGCACCATCATTACTTAATATTGTTTAGGAGTGCTGGGCAATGCAATAAGAAATGAAACATAAACAAGAGGTATAATATTAGAAAGGAAGGGGCCATGTTATTGCTTTCATAAAACCAAAAGAATCACCTAAAAGTGATTTGCATTCCTGAATGCAGTATATAGTTATATCAAAGATGTACATAAATATTAATATATTCTAATATGCTAGCAATAGCTAATAAGAAAAAAAAATTATAGAAATTTTTCTCAAATAACCTAAAGAATAAATGTGAGTGGCTTATACAAGGAAATAAAATAAATTTTTATTAAGCAATAATAAACTAAGATTTAATAAAATGGAGGTAGAGATCAGGTTCTTTGATAGGAAGAATAAATATTATAAAGAATATTAATCCCCAAATTAATTTTTAAAAGCTTATTAAAATGTGTAGATAGGAATAAGTATACATTACTGGCAGTGTAAATTTGGTGCAATATAGCAAAAGCCTTCATATCCTTTGTCTCAAGGAAGTTTCTAGGTGGAGTAAAGCTTTATGCGCAAGATGCCCAATCTTCTCCTTTAGATCCTATAACTGTCATGTCCTTAAGGTCTTCTCTTCTGATGCTCAACTTCTTCAAACACTCTTGACTCACCTGGTTTTCAGAACTGTTCTATATCCAGATGTTTTCCCCTAAACAGACTACAGTTTGTTTGTATCTCTCTTTAAATGTGTCATTAACCTTGGTTGTTTAGGGAAGTGTAACGTAAGTAAAACCAAATAGAGCTGAAGTATTTCACCACAATTTAGAAATAACCCTATGACACATTGGAAGTGGAAGTGTTTACTGGTGGTTGGGTATATGATTTGGTAGTGGTTATTTCTTAGAAAGCGTGTATCATGTGTTGCTATTAGGAGTACACTTTACTGGGGTCTATCAAAGTTAATGGTCTTTCAGAAAATAAAAATAGAAAGAGGTCTATCTATGGCTTTTTAAAGGTAATAGAAAAGAAAGTAAATTAAAGAATTGTGGAAAATGTAGTTACTTAAAAGACGTCCAGCATAATTTCTACCCTCTTTATTAAGAAAAAAAAAATCCACCCTTATAAAGCAGTAAACCTGATTTTTCTGCTCACTTTCTACATATTGATGCAAAATAATATACAGGTTTTCTAAATATAAAAAGACCACTGTATGCAAAGTGAAAGACTTGCTTTTCCAACTTGTTTCCTTCGCTAGTTAACTACTGTTATATTCATTTTTAAAACATCATGTGATTACTCTGTGATGTTTAAAAACCACTTCAGTTTTTCATTTTATTTCTTTATTTTATTTTTGACAGAGACAGAGAGAGAGAGAGACAGACAGACAGAGAGAGAACTGAACTGGGGGAGCTCCCAGTTCAGCACATGGTTCCGCACAGGCCGGGGCCGGGATTCGATCCCTGGTCCCTGGGGCTGCAAAGTGAGCGCTCAACCCACTGAGCCATCCCGGCTTCCCCCACTTCAGTTTTTATCTTTGACATTTTTTGCAAAATATATTATGATTACATTCCTTGTAGTCTTTTATATTGTGTTGTCAGTTACCACTAATTTATTTACCTTGGCATTGTAATTCCTCTTTAGGTATGATTGATTACATTGCCTGTAGATGCTATTTTTATGTAAAATTGTCATTTTAACTATATATTCATTTGAAAGTATCCAGCTATTTCCAAGTTAAATTTAATCTTTATTTTTTCTCTTGTCAAAATCAGAATGTAATTATATTTATATGCATTAATGAGAAAAGATTTTCTCTTGTTAGTGTATGAATTGAAGTCTTTGAAGCCTATGTAGTATTAGTTAAGTGAGGGAGGGATCTGACTAACCATTAGTTCCAAATTCATGGATGTTTGCAAGCCAACAGGTGAAGTAACTGTAGGAGGCAGGCAGATACAAGACACTATGTGGGGACAACTGTCAACAGGACACATGACTGAGCAAGAGCACGCTTACAGCCAGGATCATCATCATGTTGGAATTCGAGCATAGTTTTGCTCGTTCTAATGGTTTTTCAAAAAAAGCCCAAATGTTTGGATTTTTATATAAAATCTTCCAATTATTATTATAACTTGGCTCATTTTTTTAAATATTAGGAGATTAAAAAATATCTTCAGGGGATGCCAGGATAGCTCAGCGGTTGAGCGCTTGCCTCGCAATCGTGAGGTCCAGGGATCAAATCCTGGCTCCAGCCCATGCAAACCCATATGCTGAACTGCAGCACAACTGTAACCGCAAAGAAGGCGGTGAAGCTTCTTGCCTCCCACTCAGGAGGCCCCCAGTTCAGTTCCTGCCCTGCGTGGCCCCACATCCACCTGTGTGGAATGAAACCATGTTACAACTAATGATATACAGTTGTGGAGACTGCTCTGGGCTCTCCCCCTTCTCTGTCTCTGTCTTTCTGTCTCTCACCTTCTCTCAAATAACAAGAAAATCTTCCATTTGAATATGGTCCTCAGACTGCCAAATTGCAACCTCTTTATATTAATATATTTATCAGCAGCAAAAGAAGCCTATTTTTCCACATTTGTTATATATTCTTGGGGGAGATAGTAAGAAAGCTATCCTAGTAATTCATCAGAGAAAAGGTATTATTGAATTTACAACAGAAGATCTACATTAGTATTTACCCTGTATGTTTTCGATCTATTTTGGTAACTCCACCATCTTTCTCTTGTAAATTACTACACCATAATTGTGAATTGGCTTCTGGAAGAAGGGTTCCCTGTTTGTTGGTCCTCAGTGCCCTACACCATACTACAAAGAAAGAATACAAAAGAAATTTTAACATGTTTATTTGCCAGCCTCCAGTGGTTTAAACCAGAGAGTTCTTTTGGAACAAAAATACTATGTCTTTTCTTTCTCAGAGTTGCTGAGAAATTATAATTAGAGGTTTTCCTGTTGGGTAAGAAAAGGAATTCCAGTCCTCCTCATCTACAAGACTTCTGTTCTCAATGAATTTACTTTCCTGTCCCATTTCTCTTTCTGCAGGTGATAGAGGGAAAGCTGGCTCCATTCTTGGGCAAGGTGATTAAATTTGCCACCTCACACGTGTACAGCTGCAGTCTTTGTAGCCAGAAGGGGTTCATCTGTGAAATCTGTAACAATGGAGAGATTCTCTACCCTTTTGAGGATATTTCAACAAGCAGGTACAGAATCTCTTGTCTTATAAATGTATACCTGAGTGTGTCATGTGCAGTTTAATTTGGCCAGACCAGGCCAACTTTTAGTCAAGTATTATATCGCTGTCTCTTACCCTCTATCAGATTTCCCTTATTCTTGAAGAACATTTTTTACCTTTTGGTTTTCTATATTTATTTCCAGTTCACCTTGCTACCTTTGTCCAGGACGAGATAACAGAATTGCAAAGATACATTGCCTAGCTCTCTGCCTTATTAAGTAACAAAGAGTGTTCAGATTCATTTTTAGAGTGAATTCTGGGGAGGAAGGATCCTCATGACCATTTCAGGGCTGGGTGATAGGTGATGAGAAATCATAGTCTCAGAGGAAGGCCAAAACTGAATCAATACTAGGAATAAAACTAGATGACACTGGTGAATAGCTAGCTGGATCACCACATGCTTTTGTCCACAGATGATCTGCAGAGCAGCAGTGAAAGTTTTAGGAACAAAGGAGAGAAGAGTGGGAGTTTATGTGGGATTATTTTTCTAACCAAAGTAATATTTGGGCATCACCACATCCATTGATTGATGGATGATTTTTTCCCACACTAACTTGAGAGCAGGATTTTTACTTTTGCTTTTCTTGAATCACAAATTGATACATATCACTTTTCCTTTCATCCGAAAAGCATACTAGAAATATACACTGTTTCTGTATATGTGCTTTAACTTCTTTTGAACATGAATGTCATGGCTCATTTCCCACCCTGCAGGGCTCACTCACACTGTGGTTCAGAATAGGTGAGGCATGTAGCCAGGGATAGTTGAAGCATACAGGGCAGAGTTAAGATATTCAGAGTTGACTTAGCTCTTCTAGCAGCTTCTTAACCCAAAGATTCTTATAAACATCCAGGAAATTCCGTTGGCCCCACACAGAGAAAGACAGACACATAAGCATTCTCTCTCTCTCTCTCTCTCACTTGCCTCCAGTTTCCTGAGGGGACAGGTACTTAGTTCATATTATAACCTAAGGATTATATACTACTTAAAAATGTATGCCACACCAAAACTTTACACAAATGTTTCTCACTGTATGCAGTATTTATAATATAATAGCTAATACAGTGGAGTATTATTCAGCAATAAAAGAAATGAGCTCTGAAGCCACAAGAAGACACATGAACCTTAAGTGCTTATCACTAAGTGAAAGAAGCCAGTCTGAAAAGGCGGCATACTATGTTATTCCAAGTACCGGTAGATGATATTTTGAAAAATGCAAGACTGAATACAGTGAAAAAACCAGTGATTACTAGGGGCTCTGGAGGTGGAGAGGGAGAGGTGAATAGGTGAGGCCCAGAAGATTTTGAGGGCAGAGAAGTTATTCTGTATGATTCTGTAATAGTGCATACATGACATTAATACATTTGTCAAAACTCACAGAACTATACAACACAGAATGAACATTAATTTAATCTGTGGATTTTAGTTAATAATAATGTCAATATTGGTTCATTAATTGTAATAGATATACCACACTAATGCAAAATGTTGATAACAGGGAAAACTGGGGGAGGTGGGTGGTAGTAATATGGGAACTGTACTATCTGCTCAATTTTTTTGTAAATCAAAACTGTCTCCCAAAAACAAAGTCTACTGAAATAAAACAATTCATGCAACTGAACAGTGGACTCAAGAGTTTAAAGATGAACAGTTTTAAACTTTATTAGAACAATTTTAGATTTACAGAAAAATCACAAAGTTATTACAGAGAATTTCCATATACCCCACACTCAGATTGCCCTATTAACATCTTACATTAGTGTTGTACATGTTAACATTAATGAGTCAATATTGATTCATTCTTATTAGCTAAAGTTCATAGTTTTTTTCAGATTGCCTTAGTTTTTACCCATTGTTCTTTTTCTGTTCCAGGCACTACATTGCATTTAGTTGTCACATCTCCTGAGGCTCCTCTTGTCGGTGACAGTTTCTCAGACTTTGTTTTTAGGACCTCGACAGTGTTGAGGTGTACTCATCAAGTGCTTTGTAGAATCCCTCCTTTGGGATATACGTGATGTTATTCTTATGATTAGACGGGGCTTTATAGGTTTGGGGAGGAAAACTACTTGTTAGTTTCCCCCCTCCCATCACACCCCCTTTCCACACTGTTCTGTTTAGAGGGAGTCACTGTGTGCAGCCCATGTGTAAGGAGTGGGGAGTTATGCCCCACCCCACCGTGGGAGAAGTGTTTGTACAAAATTATTTGGAATTCTTCTACATGAAAGATTTGTCTCTTCCTCTCCATTTATTTTTTCAAGTACATTATTTCATATCAGCATGGACTCATGCATAGTTAGTTTATACTTTGAGCTATAATCCATTGCTGCTTGATTTTGTTGCTTTGGCCATTCAGTCCTCGCATTTGGCTCCTGTGTTCCTCTCACCAACCCCAATCAAGGGAGTGTTTTGTTTGTGAACATTTCCTTATTTTCTGACACTACCAATGTCCCAGGCTCTCATTTCTCCTGCGCTCATCCTAGAAGCAGCCATATCTTTGGAGAGCCTTGGTTCTTTTTATTGGAGAGTATTAGAAGCCAAGATGAGGGCACAGGGTTGCACACATATTTTTCTTTTTTGCATACCGGTACTCAGTCCCAGGACTCATCCCTGACTGGAGCCAAGGTGCTCTCCTCTCATTGCACGTCAGAATCTCCGGTGAGACTTGTGGG
>PVKE010035744.1:0-16743 GCA_004027555.1 Craseonycteris thonglongyai
GGGGCCGGGATTCGATCCTTGGTCCCCAGGGCTTAACCTGCTGAGCCATCCCAGCTTTCCCTCTACTGAGTTTTGCTGTGAACCTGTAACTGCTCAAAAAATAAAGTCTTATTTAAAAAATAAAAAGCCCAGGCATGTATGATCAAACGATCTTTGTAAAGGTGACATGATAACTCAATGGGGGAAGGACAATCTCTTTAACAAATAGTGTTAGGAAAACTGTATATTCACATGCAAAATAATGAAGTTGGACCCTTGTCTTACACCATACACAAAAGTAACTCAAAATGGATTAACGACCTAAAACTGTAAACCTAGAAGAAAACAGAGAACCATCTTCACAACAATGGATTTGGCAATGGTTTCTTGGATATGACACCAAAAACACAGGCAACGAAAGCAAAGATAGACAAATGGGACTACATCAGACTTAAAAAGTTTTGTGCATCAAAGGATACAACAAAGTGAAAAAGTAATGTATGGAATGGGAGAAAATGTTTGTAAGTTATATATCTGATAAGGTATCCAGAATATATAAAGAACTACAACTCAATAACAAAAAATCAAATAACCTGATCAAACAGCGGGCAAAGGACTTGAATAAACATTTCTCCAAATATTATATACAAATGTCCAGACATCTGAAAAGATCACTAATCATCAGAGAAATGAAAATCAAAACCATGGGATGTCACCTCACACCCATTAGGATGGTTACTATTAAAAACAAACAAACGAACAAAATAACAAGTGTGAGAATGTAGAAAAATTGGAATCCTTACGCTTTGTTGGTGGGATTGCAAAATGGTGCAGCCCCTATGAAAACAGTAATGGAGGATCTTCAAAAAATTGAGACTGTAAATACTGTATGATCCATCAATCTTACTTCGAAATATATATATATATATATATATATATCCAAAATACTTGAAAGTAGGGTCTCAAAGAAGTACGTGCATACCCATATTAATAGCAGATCACTTCAGATCCTACAGACATCAAAACTGGGTAAGGAAGTACTAAAATAAGCCTCAGTAGATCACCTGAGTATGAAAGATAGTTCCCCCAATCCCCACTGTATAGCAATAGCCCTCCTCTCCTCCTGATGAGCTACCAGGTCCACTACCACTGCCTAGATGGTGACTTTTTCTTCATTGTTCACCCCTTAGTACAAAGATCTTAAGGTGCCTGAATGATAATAACCATAGCTTAAAGTTCAATAGTGTTCTTACTGTGTCCCCTGGTAGAAATGTTTCCCCTGGGGAATATAACGTCTACCTCTGCAAAACACAGAGTTATAGGGATAGGAAACAAATTTTTCAAGTAAGTTTGATGTTAAATGTTCCTGGAACCATGTACTAGTATTATCCCATACTAAGGACACAGCACAATATAAAGGTTTTTTGTTTTTTTTAAGATTTATTTTATTGGTTTTGACAGAGAGACAGTAAGAGAGAGAGAGAAGGGGGAGGGCCCAGAGCGGTCTCCATAGCTGCACGTCATCAGTTTTTGACATGGTTTCATTTCACACAGGTGGGCAGGGGCTGTGCAGGGCAGGAACCAGGCTGGGGGCCTCTGCATGGGTGGCACACCCCCTTGAGCTGGGGGCTGAATCGTGGGCCTCCCATATGGGAAGCGGTCCCCAGTGAGAGCCAAACTGGGGGCCTCCCACATGGGAAGCATACCCAGTTCAGCATATGGGTCCACATGAGCCAGGGCCGGGACTTGATCCTCAGACCTGGGGGCTGCAAAGTGAGTGTTTAACTGGCTGAGCCATCCTGGCTTCACCAATATAAAGCTTCTTGATTTAGCATGATACTGCATCATGGAAGTTGGTATTCCAATCTCAGAATATAATATCCAAACTGGTGTCTCATCTGTGGCTTCAACAGGCCCTTCCATCATTCTATCATGTTGGTGGCATCTATGATATGACGTGTGATACAACCAGCAGATCCCATAGCTATGTGCCACTGCGGAATCTTCTTGCTGTAAAGTGGGTCCATTGGTCTGCTGCATTGTTACGTATAGTATATGAAATCATGTTGGTGGATCAAATATTCTGTAAGCCCTTAGATATTGATGCTGCTGGAGGCCCCATGGGTAGGAACAGCAAATCCATACCTAGAACATAATGTCTGTTTGTATTAGAACAAATATTTGGCCTGTCCAGGATGGGAGGAGCCTAATACAGTAAACTTGCCATCAAGGCCTCCTTGAAGGATGATGGTGCCACATTGTAATTCAGCAATGAGTTCTGTTGCTACCATATGGGACTTTTGGCAACATCAGTAGCTGGATTAGTCTTGGTCAGTGGGAGCCCGTGCATAGCCTCCTCCCTGCCATTACGGCTACTTCTCCGTGAGTTCATTGTGCTAGCATTAGGGTAGCGCATGACAGAGGCTGCCCAAGTCATTTTGTCTATCTCCAGGTAGATAATCCAGACTTAAGTTGAACTGGAGGATGCCCAGCTGGTGTTGGAGACTTGCTGGTAGGTGTGATGGATCTGCCCCAACCCCCAACCCCAAAGCGCTGCAACACATTGGAATTGGATGCAGAACTCTCACCAACTACCTTACTTCTAGAGATGCTATCTCCATAACTCTGCCCATCAGGGTCTCCTGGGTTCCATTCTGACCTTGCTGTTCATTACTATTCTTGCACTACCACTTGGCTCTATTATTTTGGGTCCCTATCATTTCCATTGTTATTAGTAAGCCCAGTTCCATAACAACATCTCTACTATCAGCCCTACCCTTCAGAGGAGAGCTACCACTGATATTAATAGTTCAGAGATGCTGCTCCTCTCACCAGCATATTCTTCATCACTTTGGATTCCCTGCAGAACAAAGACATCTGGTGGATTTTCAAGGCTCACACAGTCTGTTCATTCTAGCATGCTCTCTTCCTTAAAGCTTTTGACTCCCTTATTCCACTGTGTGCATGGCAGTTCTAGCATTCTACTTCAGTTAAGAGGGGCTGTCACTCTTTCCAAGCTTCTAAGAGCCATTCTAGCAGCATATTAACACCTTCTCCTAGCACAGCAGGATTTTGAAACCTGTATCCCAGAAGAGTACTTCCAACTTTATGTTTTCCTTCCATCACTTGATCTAGCACTCTTAGAATTAAGTTGCATAGACATACCCTTTGCTTCTGAGGTATATGAGAGCTGGGTTCTGCAGAACCTTCAGAGTATACTACTTTCCTTCTTCTCAGGCCCAATACTTTCCTGTTGGTTCATAATATAGCTTTAGTTACTGATCTGGTGGTTAGAAGGGTAGATGGGTACAGACCCTGCGGGAGCATCCCTGTGATCAATCATAAAGGGCATAAGTCTCTTAACCACCTTCAAGCCAGAGGAAAGCATTAGTTCTTAAGGAGTGGACCTCTTCTAGAGATCCACAGGGTTTAAGGAAATTTAAACATTCAAGATCTGAATATCAACCAATATGTCCTCATTTCTCAGCCCCCCCCCCTTTTTTTTTCCAATCAGGGACTTCACGTAATAGACTTGGCTACATCAACAATTTAACATTCTTGAATTCTGCTATGATTACATCCTGGGTCTGGTCCTCAGCTTTTTCTGCCCTTCCACCCATCACAGGAGAGAGTTTCTTAATATGCTGCCAAGGAGGCCCATTGGTTTTCATATTTAGCCTTTAATTAATCATCCTTGGACTTTCAGTTGTATCTTTTAAAGGCATTAACTGCTTCTAACAATAGCCATGCAATGCCATGGTCTTTATAATTCCTACTTCCCATATTTCTCAAATGCTGAATACCATGCATCCTGCTGCACTTCCTTTTACTGGCACACCATCCACCCAGTGTTACCAAGTACAAGGCTATCTCATGCCCATGCTGCATGGACAGGTAGGGTGGGCTCCTCATTGCCAGCCAAGCAGCAGGTGATCTAGCTTCAAAATCCCATTTTAGCATCTGCTTTCTACCATTCCTGGCCCCAATTGTCACAGGTTGGATTCTCCATGGAGCAAATTCTGAAATGAACACTAGTTTGCAGAAAGATTCTAAAGGGAATACAGCTGTGAGGGGAATGGAAGGAAGCAAAATTAAGGAAGAAACTGAGCTGCAAAGCAGTCCCAACAAAGCCTCAGCTGACCTCTCAGGAAGCTCTGAATCTGTGATGTCCTTTATGAGCTGCCCCAAGTTCAGGGGCGGGGTGTGACATGCAAATGTACACATCAACCGGTCATTGGGTACAGGCTGCCTTGAGAGGAAGGTGTGGCCTTGGACAAACTGGCTCTCTTCAGCAGAGATTAATCTGAGTAAGTCCTCAGTTCTAAAGAGGGGATCTGAATAGTGAAGAAAATAATCCAGGACAATGTGAGACTTTTCAGAACTAAAGGCAACAGAGATGGGAATAGCCTTCAAGAAGAGGAAGTGCTAAAAAAAAAAAAGAAAGAAAAAGAAGAAGTGTTTGGACAAGAATAACCTCCTTGCTGTAGTATGATTGTTTTCTTCATCTATTAGGTAATAGGATTTGATTCTAGTTACAAAATTGGCTCTCACTGTAAAATAATTTTACCGATATTTTGTTAATAAGAGTGCTAGAAACAGCTGAACACAAAGAGTTATTATCTTCAGTTTACAACAAGAGATCCCAGGCAATTTAACCCTTTGATTATACTTCTGCTTTAATAGAATAACATTTTAAAATACACGGATATCCAGGGAAAAGGTAAAGCAGTATGAGGTATTGAGAGCACAACTGTGCTTTAGTTGGGGTCTTTTCTTCTTTTTTAATTTGGGTCTTAAGTTTGTAATTCTAACAACAATCACACTTCTGAACAAACCATGTCCAGAAGCTCTGTAAACACATCCAATGGTAATATTAGAGCAGAACATTTCACACTGTAAAACTTGTCAATACCCACTCGAAATTCACTGTGTGTTTTACCTGGGTTTTTTCATTAAAAGGGCATATCTATAATTCACAATCAGGGTCAGGTTTCTAAAAAACTTAGGTATGAAATACTGACTGTCAATTTGCTTCTCAGACTAAATGAAACAAAAAACAGTATAATTTATTCTTTAAAACAATTTCATAGACATGGAAAGTCTAGTTAATTTCATTATGATATTGGTTGAACATGCTACAAAGGAAATACAGGTATTTTCTAGGACAACAGGATAGATAAAGGAAGCTTTAAGAACTCATGAGGAAAAAAAGGTAAAAAGTTGCTAAAATTTAAACTTCTATAAAATGTTTGGTCCCAAAATTAATCATCTAGCCATAGTACACAGAATATGGTGAATGTATTGCCTGGAGTCAAGGTGAAAAATCCTCATTTACAGAGTAAAATCCTCTTCCTGCCCATCTTGACCAAAGTCCTGGTTGGTTGTGCGCAGAGGTCTAAAGTTGTAGTAGGAAGCATCGTTGTACTCTACTGCTTGGTATTCCTGTTCCGTTCCAACCAGGAAGCCACTTCCAGAGCCACTTCCAGAGCCTGACCCAGAGCCTGATCCAGAGCCTGATCCAGAATAGTCCTCAGAATGAGGGAAGATATCATTCAAGTTCTGTAATCTCCTTATCCTGAAGAAAGATATGAAAATGAAAGACACCACAGTAAAGCTAGAGACATGAAGAATATAATGGTAATACATCTTTTTAAGATAAGAAAATAAATGCAGCCACCCAGTGAATCAAATGAAAAGTTTCCTAGTTATTCAATTAAAGCAAAAAGCAAGCCAGGCCTTTCCGCATGTTTGGCTACATTTATACCTAACTCCACATTTACCCACTGCCAACTCATATAAACAATGCTCATTTTCTTATGACTAGCATAGCAATCCTATTTGTGGGATTTACTGAAGGGATCATTTATTAAAAGTAAGACCACGTTTTCCATTGTATCCCACTAAAGAAAGAACAGACAAGTAAGTCAGCCTAGATAGATGACACTTTTTTCATAATTTAAAAATTCCGCAAAACTTCTAATAATTTACAATGCTTCAACAAAGCCCACTCTCAATAAATTTTTGTAGCAAGTTAAGCATTATATTTGCCAGCATATTAACATTTAATTTCCTCCCCCAAAATAAGTACATTCCCCTCCCCTTTTCTCTATCTCTTCTTGGTCTCTGTCAAAAAAAACCAATAAATTAAATCTTTTTAAAAAATAAAATAAGTGCCTTCATTCATCTGGGTTTAGTGTGGTGCTTAGAAGGCCACTTTGCACTAAAAGCCCAGGGCAATGGTGCCACCCCTCAGTGGCAAAAGAAGGCAACAACATATCAGAGACAAATACTGAGTTTCATAGTCTGTGGGTCATTTTTTCCATGAAAATAAGTCACAGGCTGTGCAACAGATAAGGGTTTCATTCATGTATGCATTCAATAAATATTGAACATTTGACCCCTGTTCTGAGCTCCTGGGATAGAATGGGAATTCACAGATGAGGTCCCTGCTCAAGAAGTTTATAGTGTAATGGGGAAGACAGACGGTAAAAAATGAATACATAAATCAGTAAAGCATTAGGTGGTGCTAAATGCTATGCATAAAAATAAAATAGACTAATGTAATAGAGGGTGACCAGGTGGCTAGTTTAGACCAAGAGGTCAGAGAAATGGGATAGCAAAAAACATGGATTTGGTAATCACACACACACACTTAAAAGCCATGGAGGGAAGCCAGGATGGCTAAGTGGGTTAGGCACTCACTTTGCAGCCCCGAGGACTGAGGATCGAATCCCGGCCCCGGCCCGTGTGGACCCATATGCTGAACTGGGGAGTACCTCCAGTTCGGTTCTCACCGGGGTGAGACCCCAGCCCAGTTCCTGCCCTGTGCAGCCCTGCGCCCACCTGTGGAATAAAACTATGTGGAAAAACCAATGATGTGCAACCATGGAGACTGTTCTGGTCCCTCCCCCTTCTCTCTGTCTCTGTATCTCTCTCTCTCTCTCTCTCAGTCAAAAACAATAAAAATAAATCTAAAAAAAAAAAAAGCCATGGAACAGGATGAGGTCACCTAAAGAAAAGCATGCAGATAAAGAAGAGGCCAAGGATAGATCCAGGGCCACACCAGCATATTAAGTATTGAGCAGAGGAGAAAGAACAGCCAAGGACATCGAAGAAAACTCAAGGTAAGGTGGAGCCTTGGAAGTCCAGAAAGAAAAGATTTCAAAGGAGGAGTGGTTAACTGTTTTTGAAGGCAATTAAGAAGTCAAGCTAAACATGGAGGAGTAACCAGTGATTGTATCAACCAGGAGTGATTGTGACCTTAACTAGCACCTTGAGTGGAGGGTGGGAACAGAAGTCCAACCAGAAGGGGCTGAGCAGAGGAGCAGGGAGACAGCAAACCCTCTCAGGAAGTGCTATGTAAAGAGGAGCAGAGAATGGGGCAAAGGCAGGAGAGGAGGCAGATAGAAGAAGGGACTTTACCTAAATGTAGGATGCTAGAAAATATCTGCATACTGATGGGAAGAAGATGCTGGGTTCAGAGTGGTGACTGCAGGACTGAAGTTCTGGAGAGTGTGTGTGGGGATAGGATACCTGGCACAAGGAGAGGAGGCCTTAGAAGCTGCCAGTCAGACTCTAATCAGGAAACGTATGTAAATACTTAGCACAGGGAATTGTTCATACTTGAGATGGAAGAGAAACAAAGTCAAACAGGAAACAGCAAGGAAACCCAGAGATTAGAAAATACAAGAAAGTACTTCCTTCCCTGGGCTAGAGGGACAATGGGAGAAAGTGGTGTTACCTGAACCCAGGGACTAGGGGCACCTGGTGAGAACTGAAATTATGGACAAGATACAGCCCTGCCAGAGGTGCCACCCCACAGGGAGTGGGGAGAAGACACATCCCCATTCCTCCCTGCCTCCTGTGCACTCCAGTCCCCTTCTCTGCCTCCCATTGGCCAAACTCAGCTACAGATCTGACAACCTGAGAAATGTAGACACAGGGATCAGCCCTCACCCTGACCCCTCACAGAGCAGGAAGCAGAAGGGAGAAGAAATGGATCTGAGGGCAAACAGGTCCAGGACCTACAGGGAAGGTTCATCCACAGTGACAGGAGTGTCAGCATGAAAAGGGAAGTGACTGGCTGTGGAGAGGGAATATCACTGAGATTAAGGAGAGGAGACACGGTGTGAAATAGTTGTTTGGGAGATTCTGGATTGTTTCTCTAACACTTGAGGTTTAAATGAATTACTCTCGGAACTTGTGACTTAAAATAATGAATGATGCTGTACTATCAGGTTCAAGCTTAATGCTGTGGACTTAAAGTAAGAACACAGGACAGGACCATAGGGCCTCATGTTGAGGATGGTGATGATGTAATCTCTTGTGATGCAGTGATGAAGAGGGTCTCCAGGGACCCCAGAGTGATGGTGTATTAATACTTGCATGGTTTGGGCACAACCATTTGTCTGGCTTCAAGGAGAGTGATTTTCTAGGTTTAACTCTGAAGATTAAAATGTTTATGGTTAGCCTTTTCATAATCTTTTTTTTTTTTTTTTTTTTTTTTTTTTTTTTTTTTTTTTTTTTTTTTTTTTTTTTTTTTTGCTGTATGTTATGTAACTCTGATAGTCATTGCAATAATGGATTCTAATACAATTCAATTTTTTGTTACTCATGAATTTCTATTAAGTCTATTTTACAAGATTAAAGTGGGTTTTATTTGATCAAGAAAAGGTTTGGTTCTCTTTTTGTAAGTCATGGCTATTTATTCTTTCCCTAATTTCTTTCTTTCTTAATCATCACTGTCTAATTCTAGAATGTCTTTATCACCCATCAGGAATCCCATACCTAGGGGAATGTCAGGATAGCTCAGCATGTTGAGTGCTTGCCTTGCAACTGCTAACTCTGGGGATTGAATTCCAGCCTGTGCAAACCCATATACTGAACTGTGGTGCAACTGTTAACCAAAGGTTCTCGCCTCCCATGCAGGAGGCCCCCAGTTCAGTTTCTGCCCCTCGCAGCCCCATATCCACTTATGTGGAATGAAACTATGTCACAACTAATGACATATAACTATGAAGACTGTTCTGGTCCCTCCCCCCTATTCTCTCTCTCTCTCTCACCTTCTCTCAAACAATAAAATTAATCTTTGAAAAAAATAAAGACTTCCATGCCTATTAAGAGTCACTCTTTGGTGAAGTTGGAATGGCTTAGTGGGTTGAGTGCTCACTTTGCAGACCCAGGGACGAAGGATTGAATCTTGGCTCATGCTGACCCATATGCTGAACTGGGGAGTGCCCCCAGTTCGGTTCTCACCAGGGTGAGACCCCAGCCCAGTTCCTGCCCTGTGCAGCCCCGCGCCCACCTATGCAATGAAACTATGTGGAAAAGCCGATAATGTGCAACTGTGAAGACTGTTCGGGGCTCTCCTCCTTCTCTCTCTCTGTCTCTGTCTCTGTATCTCTTTCTCTGTCAAAAACAATAAAAATAAATCTTTAAAAAAAAGAGTCACTCTTTATTCCTCTTGTCCCTCAAGCCCCTGGCAATCATTAAGCTATTTTCTGCCTCTATGGATTTACCTATTCTGGACATTTTATGTAAATGGAATCATATAATATGTGGCTTTTTGTGTCTAGTTTCCTTCTATTTGTGTAATGTTTTCAGGAGTCATCCATGTAGTATATATCAGCACTTTGTTCCTTCTTATGATTAAATAATATTCCACACTAGGGATATACTACATTATGTTTATCCATTCAGCTGAGGGACTTCTATCAGATTTTAACATCTAGTGAGTTCTATTTACATAAATAGAATAATGGTCTATCATTTTCAATACCTGTTGGTGAAAAATATTTTCCCCAATTCTTTTCACAATTCTTTTCACTCAGTTTTTGTCTCTGTCATCACAAAGAAACTTTGCAAAAGTATAGGTGAATCACGTAGTCTTGCACGTCTCATATACCAGTAATATAGTAGTCTGACCATGTACTTACTGTGTAGTGAAAACCAAGCCCCCAAAACAAGAGCCTGGAGAAAACACTTTGGACAACCCTCCTGCCCCCGTGCCAAGATCTTAACAGAGGTTGGTGAAAGCGAAGTACACTTACAAAAAGGGGTCAGTCCTTGGAGGGAGGATTCTGTTGGTTTCCCCTGGAAGTAGATCGAACATTGGCCCCTTCTCATCGATGCAGTTCGCAGAGTTACTGTCGGGATTACAGCGGACCCACTGGTACCTGGCTCTGCGCATAGGAACACCTGCCCCAAATAAGGAACCCACGTGGTTAATAAGTACCTCTCACATAGCTTCTGATCTCTGTGTCCCTAAGACATGTTTAATTCAATAGGTTCTAAATTTGGTAGAAGATAAGGTGTGGACAGGTTTTATGACCATTAATACAACTGGAGCACCCACTATGTGCCAGCCTTTATAGATGTTTGTCTTTCTCTCAACACCCTTTTAAAGTGGCCCAGAGGTGAAGGCTAGAATAGGCTTTGCGATCAGCTGCCTGGAGTGAAGTCCCTGCTCTGCTACTGGTGAGCTGTGAAACTCACTTCCCTGAGCCCCCACTGTAAAAACGAAGAAACTCATAGTGTCTCCATTTCATAAACTGGCTACAAAAATTAAATCAGAAAATGCTTGTAAAGACTGTAACAAAATGCCAGGTACACTGTAAACACTTGATAATAATGTAAATAATTATTATTAACTAATAATTATTATTTTATACTATTATCTCCATTTTACACAAAGGAAACCTGAGGCTACCCAGGTGCTAAATAGAGGACCCAGGATTCAATCCTGTATCTGACCCTAAAGACTGCCTCTTCTTATAAAGATAAGTCAAATCATGTCCAGAAATACGGAATACATTGAGAGTCCCTGTAATATAAGAGTCCTAGTTCTTTAGGGCCAATGGCATTCTTAGGAATGAAAAGTAGATTAAAACTTGGCCTCTTTTTGTGCCCTCTGATATAGTCAGAGATTTCAAAAGAACAAGGCTTTTCTACTCACAGAGGGACAGACAGGCTGAAATATCTTAGTCTATCGCAGTTTCTTTTGAGTTTAGTTTCTACACACAAGGCTCTAAATCTGGCGTTATGGGGTTATATAGGAGATCTCTTATTCATGAAATAAATTCTTTCTTCAGTTTGGCAAAGATGGAGGCCTGCTGATGAGAAACACTCACATTTCACCACCACCCCCCCTTCAAAAGGTTCTTCTCCTTCTTAATCCGAGTGTACACTTTATTCACACAAGTGCAACTAATAATCACCTAGCAAGAACGGGCATGTCTAGAATTCTTTTTTTAATTACAGTTGACATATAGAATACTTGAAAAGCAGGAACAGTAGTTTTAAAGCACAGCACATTGTTGTTCTGTACAGATTGAAATGCAAATGAAAACTAAGAGAAAATAAAAGATCAGTGCTATGGCCAATCACTGCAGCATGTTTTTGCAATAGCAAAAGATTGAAAAATTAAATGTTAAATAAACTAAGGTGCAGCCTACAATACTATGCAACTATTAAAAGAATGGAGCAGCTCTCTGGGTACTGACATAGAATGATCTCCAAGGTATATTATCAAGTAAAAAAACAAAAAACCTAAGGAACACTATGCATTGTGTGTTACTGTTTGTGTGTTCCTATGTTTTTAAGAACATATTGACACATATGGTTACATACATGGAACACCTCTGAAAAGATATACAACAAACTGATTGTCTTTGTGGAGGGACTAGGTGGCTAGAAGGCAGTGGAAAGAAGGTCACTGACTTTTTATGGCATATCCTTTTGAACCTTGCTTTTTTGAGCCATATTTATGCATTGTCTATTCAAAATTAATTATTTTCATTTTTTAAAAAGACTTGTTTTATTGTTTTGACAGAGAGAGAGAGAGAGAGAAGGGGGAGGGCCCAGAGCAGTCTCCACAGTTGTATGTCATTAGTTTTCTACATAGTTTCATTCCACACAGGTGGGCATGGGACTGCACAGGGTGGGAACCAGGCTAGGGGCCTTCCACATGGGAAGCACACCCCAGTTCAGCACATGGGTCCACACGGGCTGGGGCTGGGGCCGGGGCCGGGACTCAATCCTCAGACCCCAGGGCTGCAAGATAAGCACTCTACCTGCTGAGCCATCCCAACATTCCCAATTATTTTCATTTTTTATAACTTCATTAAAGTGGAATTGACATACAATAAGCTGTACATATTTAAAGTGTACAGTTTAATGTTTTGACATCTGAATACTCTATTGGAACCATCACTATAATCAAGAATAGAAACATCCTCAACACCCCCCACAGTTTTCTTGTGTCGTTGTAATCCTGCCCTTCTCCCTCTCTCCTGAATCCACTCACCTCTCCTAACCTTTAATCTGCTTTCTGTCATTACAGTATGCATTTTCTAGACTTTTTAGGACTCACAAAACAAGTGGTCAAAGGGTTTCTTGACTTTATTTTAACTCATGGACTAGTCAAGAGTGGTCTGTACCTTTTAAAGTACTCTCTCCTAGAAATGGAGAGTCTAGGGGAAGCTGGGATGGCCCAGAGGGCTAAGTGCTCACTTTGTAGCCCCGGAGACCGAGGATCGAATCCCGGCCCCGGCCCACGTGGACCCATATGCTGAACTGGGAGCTCTCCCAGTTCAGTTCTCTCTCTGTCTCTGTATCTCTCTCTCTCTGTCAAAAATAAATAAAGAAATAAAAATATATTAAAAAAAAAAAAAGATTTATTATTTTGAAAGCTAGAGTAGGGGGGAGGGTCCAGAACAATCTCCACAGTTGTACATCATTAGTTTTCTGACATAATTTCATTCCATACAGGTGGATTGTGGGGCTGCACTGGGCATAACCAAACTGGAGGCCTCCCTCAAGAAAGGCAAGATAGTTCAGCATGTGGGTTTGCATGGCCTGAGGCCAGGATACAACCCCTGGACCTTGTGGTTCTAAGGCAAGAGTTCAACTTGTTGAGCCATCCCAGCATCCCCTGGAGAGTCTATTTAGATACTCCTTACATCTAGACTGCTTTTGTTGCCAATTTTTAAAATTAACATTCATGTTAGAGAGGGAATGTGTGTTTATCATAGAAAACTTTGAAAAATGTAGCAAACAAAAGAAAGGGAAAATTACCCCTTTTCTTATTACTCAGTTCCCCAGAGATCATGAATATTGAAGTCTGGCCTTTTTTCTCCCCTGGGCATCTGTGTTTCTAGGAGAGTATGCACAAGTTATGTCCTGATCTCTTCTGACTGTAACTATCGGGGTTGAAAAGTGGAGCTTTTGCTGAGGTCAAGTTCACATTACACCTCAATGGGCTGGCCAAGAACATTGTTCTGAAAAGACTGTAGAACCAAGGTACTTTTTCAAAATATCCCCTTTTCTTAATATGACCCTTTTCCTCATGACTCTCTATTATCTCTATGTACTGTCAACTTTTTCCTAGCAAGTATTGCTTTTTAATTTTATAAACACAACATTGCCAAGTTATTAATGTATGGATCCATGATACATATTTATATGTATCTACAGAGAAATCTATAGATAGATCAAATATAACACATAAAAATACACAAAGCTGCTCACTTTAGTATTATTTAAAATAGGGAAATAACTAGTCAAAGTAATAGAAAATACTCAAAGAAATTATGAGGCATTCATATGAGAGAATATTAACCAAACGGTAAAAGTTGGGTATGGAAAAGACTATGTAGCATCATAGAAAAATCTATATTTTAGAATGAGTGAAAAAAAGCAGAATACCACTCTGTATGCATAATAACTGTTTCTATGCATAATAATTGTTAATGCAACTAGATAAATAGATATTAGGGGGAATATGAGGAAATACACCAAATAACTATAGTGATAGACTTTGGTGATTATTTTTCTCATTTCATTTTCTAAATTGCTATAATAAACATTATTGGGGAGGCTGGGTTGGCTCAGTGGGTTGAGCACTCGCTTTGCAGTGCTGGGGACCGAGGATCAAATCCCGGCCCCGGCCCTTGTGGACCCATATGCTGAAATGGGGAGCTCCCCCAGTTCAGTTCTCTCTCCGCCTCTGTATCACTCTCTCTCTCTCTCTCTCTCTCTCTCTCTGTCAAAAACAATAAATAAAAATAAATTACACATAAATATTATTTCTTTAAAATACAAACAAAAGAATCTAATGTAGGGGAAGCCGGGATGGCTCAGTGGGTTAAGCGCTCACTTTGCAGCGCCGGGTACCAGGGATCGAGTCCCGGCCCTGGCCCTGGCCCTGGCCCTGGCCCGTGCGGAACCATATGCTGAACTGGGAGCTCTCCCAGTTCAGTTCTCTCTCTGTCTCTGTCTCTGTATCTCTCTCTCTCTCCCTGTCAAAAATAAATAAATAAATAAATAAATAAATAAATAAAACAAAACAAAACAAAACAAAACAAAAAAGAATCTAATGTAGAAAAAAAGCATATTGTCTCATTGTCTTTCTTTCCTTTCTTTGGAACTACTATTCTATTATTATCCTCTTCATGGCTCCTGAATATAGCTCACAATGTCTGCCCTGGGTTAGCTAGTCATCCCAAACGGGTTAGCTCTGTCACTACCTGGAGGGTGGAGGTAAGGTAGCAAGATAACATCATAATGTCTGTCCCTTACTAGCTGTGTGACCTTGACCAACTTACTTAATATCCCTGTACTTCACTTTTCTCATCCATAAAATAGGGACAGTAATAGACTTAATAATGAGATATAGATGTTAAGTTCTTAGAAGGACATCATGGTCAGAGCTCTTTACAAGCTAGTTTCTTTGTATAGAACAAAGATCTATCTTTCCTATTCTACCATTTCAATGCCTGTCTAATTCTCAATTTTTCACCTTACAAATGTGAATAATAGCATCCCAAAGAGTTGCTATTTAAGCAAGATAAATGTTTGTGAAACATAGCATAAGACATTGCATCTGATAGGTATTTAATACATTTTAGCTCTTTCTCTCTGGTTCTTTCCTGAAGCAGCCTAAGTTTGGAATCTAATTGCTGAGAAGCCTCATCTTGTAGGTGGGATAAAAAGTCAAGATCTTCTCCAGCAGAGGGTGCTGTCTTCACACCCTATGTTTTCTAGACCAGAGCTGTCCAATAGAAGCATAAGACGAAACCATGTAAGGAATTTTCAAGGTTACAGCAGCCATATATAAAAAGTAAAAACAAAAAAGTAAAATGAATTGTAATATGTTTTATTTAAACCAACATATTCAAATATTATCATTTAACATATAACCAAAATAAAAGTTATTAATGGATTTTTACATTCTTTTTTTCATACTAGACTTCAAATCTGGTATATATTTTGCACTTAAAGCACATCTCAACTTGGACTTGCCATGTTTCACTCACGTCAAGTGCTCTGTAGCCACAAGTAACTTGCGGCTATCATTTTGGACAGAGCATGTCTAAGCAGTCTTCTCTACCTGTGGCTGATGCACTGAATATCAAGCTGAGCAACTGTTTGCATAGATGGAAAGTTAAACAGAAAAGTAAAACTAATACTTTATGAGGAAGAATTCAGGTGAAAGATCACATCTCTTCATTGGTATAACAAATACGACTTACATAAATTAGTAAAAAAAAAAAAAAAAAAATCTTTGCAGAATTTTCCCCAGAGTTCAGAATCTCAGCTTTTAAAATTTTATAAAGGAGGGATACCAGGATCGCTCAGCAAGTTGAGTGCATGCCTTGCATCCGCAAGGTGAAATCCTGGCCCAGACCAATGCAAACCACCAGATGGCTCTGAAGGCTCTCTCTCACCTCCCATGTAGGAGGCCCCCAGTTCAGTTCCCACCCTGCGCAGCCCCACATCCACCTGTGTGGAATGAAACCATGTCACAACTAATGATGTATAACTATGGAGACTGCTCTGGACCCTCCCCCATTCTCTCTCTCTCTCTCTCTCTCTTACCTTTTCAAACAACAAAATAAATCTTAAAAAAACCAAAAATTTTAAAAGAGGGGTTTCTTTTTTGGGTGATAAAATGTTCTAAATTGACTGTGGTGATGGTTGCATATATCTGTGAATATACTAAAAAACTATTGAATTGTATACTTTGAATGGGTGAAATGTATGATATGTGAATTCTATCTCAATAAAGCTGCTTAAAATTTTATAAAGAAATCAAAGAAGTTGCCCCTTCTCCAAAAGTTTATCTGATTTGGGACTGATGCTTTTAAATCTACTTTAAAATAAAGGACACTGTTACAAACATATAGTTCCTGACCTATCTATTCAAAGGGATTGGCAGGATGTGAAAATCTAACAGTTCCAGACCCTGATGTTACGGGAGTATCATGAGTCTTTAGCTTGAAAGAAATATCTTATGATTACCATATTTTTTAAAATAAAAGGGAGTATGCTCATGGACAGAAAGATTATCTTCCAAAAAGGCCCACTTCCCACTTCTGGATCTGCTAGGTTGATTTTGATGTGGATTCTAGGAAGAAGAATTTATTTTATTTAGAATACCTTCCCTCATGGCCCACTGTGAGATCTCTCTCTCTCTCTCTCTCTCTCTCTCTCCAGCTTTACCAAAATAGTTTTTATAAATAAATATTACCAAAGCAAACAACTTACCCCAGGAAGCTCTCTGTATTTTTTTATATTGTAGTATCAGTTTCCCCCAACATCATCACAATTTACTAATTTCCTATTCTTAATTTACCAAAGTAGTTTTTTTTGTTTTTTTTTTTATCTTTTCACATTTATAGAGAGAAATTATCTTTTTGTCTTCAGTGCATAGTTATTTCTATTTTACTTTTTGACAGATAGAGAGAGAGACAGAGACAGAGACAG
>PVKE010035745.1:0-16804 GCA_004027555.1 Craseonycteris thonglongyai
GGGGCCAAGGCCGGGGCCAAGGCCGGGGCTAAGGCTGGGGGGCTAAGGCGGGGGGGCTAAGGCGGGGGGGCTAAGGCGGGGGGCCTGGCTTCAGCTCCTGGGGTCAGTCATGGCCTCCATCCGCCAGGTTCCCAGGGTCTGCAGGGCCATTCGCGCTCATGTGTCTGGGGCGGAAATGCAGCTGAGGCCAAGCTGTGGTCTTTGTGGGAGTAAAACCTGACTCTAGTTGGAGGTTTGCTTATTGTCTCCTGGTTGCTAGACCTGACGTCTTATTCTTCAGGAAGTCTGATGCCGACCAGACCTAACGTCCTCATCAGGGCTTATGATTCAACGGAGCAGATTCAGTGTCCACACAGGCAGGAGGGTCTGCGGCAGGAAGGCGGTGAGTCATATATATATATATATATATATATATATATATATATATATACACACACACACACATATATTTTTTTTTAATTTGTTTTATTGTTTTTGACAGGGACAGAGAGAGACAGAGAGAAGGGGGAGGGCCCAGAGCCGTCTCCATAGTTGTCCGTCACCAGTTGTTGATGTAGTTTCCTTCCACACGGGTGGTGGGGTCCACGCAGGGCGGGAACTGGGCTGGGGGCTCCCGCACGGGAAGCTCACCCCAGCTGAGCACATGGGTCCACACGGGCCGGGGCTGGGACTCGATTCTCAGTCCCCGGGGCTGCAAAGCGAGCGCTTAACCTGCTGAACTAACCTGGCGTCGTCCCCTCTTTTTTAATTTTTTGATTTTTTAAACTTTTTAATTTTTATGGTTTTGTGACAGAGATCGAGAGACAGACAGAGAGAGACAGAGAGAAGGGGCAGGGCCCAAGGCTGGGAGCGCCTGCACAGAGCCGCTCAGCTAGGAAGGATCAGCCCTGCCTTGTGCTTTTCTCTGCGGTTCTAGAACCTTCCAAACCTCCAGAGCACGGGCGTGTGTGCATGCGGTTATGGCTGCTGAGCCGCCTGCTCCGCTCCCCAGCAGCACCGTCAACACTCACTGGGGCGTCCTGAGCAAGTGCCGAGCCCTCCTCGGGTCCTCTGCCCCCTAGTGCTTCTGCCGGGCAGCCCCCGGCTGGGCCAGCTGCTCTCTGGACACAGAGAACCTCTTCTGCTGACCGGGCCCCGCCGGAGCCCGAGGACGGGGACCCCCGAATGGCAGCTAGGTCCCGGGGGCAGCCGCGGAGGGGATCGCCTCCGCTCCTGACCACGCAGGTCTGGGCTCGGCCGTGTGGCTGTGTGTGGCTCCCAGCCTCAGTTTCCCCACCTCCTTTCTGAGGCTGTGGCGGTGCTTCCGGGTGGTGGGACCGAAGGCGCCCTGTGTAGCCCCGGGCACAGAGCGGGTCTCCTGCAAGCCGACCATGTCACTACCAGCAAGGCGCGTCCCCTGAGGGGTGGGCTTCTGGGGCGACCCAGCCTAGATCCTGCAGGGAGGGGCGCCCAGCTGTCCTGCAAACCTCATGCCCCCTGAACCCCAGCCCACGGTGCCCCGCACAGCACCTGCCCTCCCAGGGAGGGTCCTTAGCCCCCGTCTGATTCTCAGAGGGCCTGAGACCCCACAGGGCAGGAGCCACTTGCTGGCCGCTCCAGGCCTGGGCTGCATGTGTGACAGTTTCAGTGCCCAGCGGGGGCGGCAGCCCCGGAGGATGCGTTAAAACGGGAAGTTCCGTGACTTCAGTGCTGTCCCAGGGGAAGGCCCGGGGAGGGGCTGCTCCCACACGGGAGGAAGGGTGCAGGGTGGAACCGCACACGCGCTTCGTCTCGTGGGCGCGTCTCTGCTTCGGCCGCACGAGCTGTGTTTAGCCTGAGAGCTACGGGAGGCCGGACGGCTCAGCGGGTTAGGCGCTCACTTGGCAGCCCCGGGGACCGAGGATCGAATCCCAGCCCCGGCCCGTGCGCTGAACTGGGGTGCGCTTCCCAGGCGGGAGGCCCCCAGCCCTGTGCGGCCCCCGCCCACCTGTGTGGAATGAAACCATGTCGAGAACCGATGATGTGCAACTATGGAGACGGCTCTGGGCCCTCCCCCTCCTCTCTGTCTGTCTGTCTGTCTCTGTCAAAAACAATAACATAAATATTGTTTTAAAAGCAAATGCGCAGCCTGGTCCATGTGCAGGAGCTCCTGAAACTCCAGTGTGTGAAACGCCCCCCCACACGTCCTCACACACTCACAGCCGTGCTCACACCCATGCACACACGTGCCTGGGCACACACAGGGGCGATGCCCATGTTGGAATGCCACAGCGCCCGCGATGGCGCCCACGCGGTTGGTTTCCCGGGACCGGGGGAGGAAGCACCGTGCCCATGGTTCCCTGCTTCGTGTCCTCGAGTCGGATGACAGTGGTGGCCAAGAGCCATGGGACTCCCGTCCCGAGCCCTCATTCTGAAGGGGTCTCGGGGGAGTGTGACAGGGCAGAGCCCACCCCACTCCCACGGGGGCTCCGCGGGCTCCCCAGCGCGTGGGAGACACAGGCCCCTCCCAGCAACGCCTGGCAAGCCGAACCAGGACCTCGCAGCCGGAGCCGGCGAGCGGGCCTCGGGGGGCATCCCAGGGCTCAGGACGTGTAGGAGCAAACCCAGGGGCCTGTCCCCGGGCCGGTCAGCTCCTCCCAGGAGCCACTTCCGCCAGGGCCACCGGCCACAACCACGCAGGGCAGGGGCCTGGCCACAGAGTGAGGATCCCAGGAGCCTCACAGGCAGGAACTGAGGCCCACGTGGCCTCCATCACTGGGCCGGTGCTTGGGGGCCCTACCCCAGGTCTTCTCCAATCTCCTACAAGCTGCAGGCCAGGGTCTCCAGGGACAGGGACAGGAGGGGACGAGAGGACTCACCCAGCTGTGACAGCCGAGGCCCGAGGCCCCACCCAGGACCCCGGAATCCACCGGGCACACGCCCGGTCTGGGTCCGTCCCAGGTCACCGAGCTGATTTTGAAAGCTCGCTAGGATTGCAAAGAGGGAGGTGCTCACTCAGACGCAGGGGCGTTGGGGGCCCCCCCTGGGGGCGGGTCCAGAAGCGGCAGAGCCCCGGCTCCGTGACACGTTGGTGCGCCCGCAGCAGGTGTGCGCCGCCCGAGGCGCCCTCACCGAGGGGCAGCGGGGCGCGTGGAACGGGCACGGCCGTGAAGCGCGGGCGCAGGGTGCGAAGGCGCTGCCGTGGGTGAGCCTGGGGCTGCCTAACGCGGGGACGGCCCACGATGGTCCCCGCACGGAGGCCAGCAGCAGGCCAGCCCGTGTCCGGGGTCGCAGGAGCCGGGCATCGCGCCACGGGAATCCCACCGTGTCTGCACCCAGTGCCTCCAGGCCGGCACCGCGTGGGACGCCAGGAAGCTGTGCAGGAAGCCGCGGGCACAACGCGCCACCCAGGGGCAGGTCGCCCGGAGCCCGTGGCTCAGCGACAGGTTCGTCGTGGAGACGCCGGAGGCGCGCGCTCCTCGGCGCTGCGGGCGCAGGTGAGCAGCACCAGCGCGTTGGGCAGCAGCCCGCAGCCCCGCCAGCCTCTCCTCTCTCCGGCCGGTGGCACGAGCGCCCCGCAAGCCGCTGGCACGGGGGCGCACGCTCTTGGCGGGGCCCCTGGCGCGGGCGGGGGACGTGCCGGCGGAGCCCGGGGGATGCAGAGCTGGCGGGCAGGGCCCGGAGCGGCACGCGGAGCGGCGACCGGCCCGGGCCTCCCGGTGCCCCGGCCTCCCGGTGCCACGGCCAGGCGCGCGGCGCTGTCCCGGGTGCTGAACGCACAGAGCTGCCCTGCGGCCCAGCGAGGCGGGAGGGCGCCCAGGACTCTGCAGCCGCCTCGCCTTGGCTCCCCTGTCCTTGGAGAGGGGGCTCCGTGTAGCCTGTGCCACACCAGGTGGGGACTTCCAACGGTCACATCTCCGGGCGAGCCTCCAGCGGTGACGCTCGCGCAGCTCCGTGTTTGTGGAACCGAGAAGGGCGGCCAGAGTGGCAACCGCGACGGAGGAGGGAGCAGAAAGGCTGCAGAGGCCGTGTGGGGGGCGGGGAGGAAGCGACAGGCACAGGACAGGGACATACAGACCAGCGCCTTTGGAGCTGAAGGGCCCTTTTCCCGGGGCTCCCGGGGCCCCTGGCAGGGGCGGGCCTGGCCCTCTGGCTTCTGAACGTAGCCCCCCTGTGGGACCTTCCAGTCCCTCCGTTGGCCACTTGGCAGGACGGGGAGGAGGGAAGGCGCTTGGAGACCTGTTTTCATGTTGACATGACCTTGTGTCTCGCAAACCCTAAAGAATCCCCTCCCCCATCCTGCTCCAGCTACTGAACCAGCCCAGCGACGCTGTAGGATACGAGGTCAGCAGACAAAACTGCGTCCTATTCTTCTCCACTGGCCACGGACCATCCAAAGGTGGAATTAAGAACACATGGCCACCAGAGCATCGACATGCACAGAATATGAAGAATAAACATGGCTGGGGAAGCCGGGTGGCTCAGCGGGTAAAGTGCTCGCTTTGCAGCCCCGGGGACCGAGGATCGAATCCCGGCCCCGGCCCATGTGGACCCACATCCTGAGCTGGGGTGTGCCCCCAGTTCAGTTCTTGCCGGGACCTATGTGGGAGGCTCCCGGCCCAGTTCCTGCCCTGCACAGCCCTGTGCCCACCTGTGGAGTGAAACTATATGGAAAACTAATGTCAACTATGGAGACGGCTCTGGGCCCTCCCCCTTCTCTCTGTCTCTGTCTGTCTCTCTCTCTCTCTGTCAAAAATCAATAAAATAAATCTTTAAAAAAAGAACAAAAAACACACTGCCACCAGAGCATCGACATGCACAGAATCTGAAGAATAAACACGGCCAAGAAAAGGCGAGACCGGTGCCCGGAACACTACAAAGCAGGCCTGCAGGTGACGACCGTGACGGCCCCTGGGCCCCTGGGTGGGAGACGCGATGTCCGGCTCTCCCGAAGCGGATCTGCAGCTTCAAAGCCATCGCCACCAGGATTCCCGCCATCCGTTTGGTAGAAAGGGACACGCAGGTCCCCACGTTCACGTAAAGTGGACAGGGAGCCCAACTAGTCAAAGCTTGACAAGGAGCGAAGTTGGAGGACGGAACACCTTCTGACTTCAAAGCGAACGGCCAAGCTGCGGCCGTCCGGACAGCGAGGTCCTGGCAGAGGGGTCGGCAGCGTGGAACGGAGCGTGCAGGGTTGCACACCTGTGCGGGGCCCCCGATGACCCACGGATTCTCTTCTGGAGGGCGGGCCCCTCGTAGCACAGGCTTCTCCTCGGGGTGAGGGTTCTGGGGACCCTCCGCACCCGTGTAGCAGCTGGGTTTGTGGTGAGCATGCGTTCGGCTTCAGTGGTTGTTTTGGAGACTCTTAAGGCCCTTGCCCGTCTCCTGACGGGTGATTTACACAAACGTGCGGCGTGACACCGCACCTGCCCACGCCGCGCTGAGTGCTCAGCGGTTTTCGAACAAAAACAGCCTGACCCCCGGGCCCCACCTCCCTGGTCCCCCCGATCTCTCCCAGAGCGACTTTGTTTCCCCAGATAAACAAAGTCCTCGGGGGAAGCGGTTCACCGATGTGGAAGCGGTGAAGCCCAAAGCGGCAGAAGCGCTAACAGGCATCAGACGCCACGAGTTCAAACCCGGGTTTGAGCTGAGCGGAGCGAATGTGCTGCATCCCACGGGGAGGACTCTGAAGGCGACTGGAGTTTAAACGTGTGAGAATGAACACACCGTTTTTATAAAGACACTCTGGGTTTGGGGTTCCTCCCTCGTACTTCCTTGCGGCTCCCCACTTTACCGTGTGCAGCCTGAACCCCACCCCCCAGGGCAGCCACGCCCACAGGCGGCTCTGCAGGGGTGGGGGAGCGAGGGGCCGGGCGAGGCCGCCGCTCCTCCCCACGGTCCCCACGTGCCCGCCCCGCCCCCAGCCGACCTTCCGGCCTGTGAAATCGGAGCCGCGGCGGGAACAAGCCTCCCGACACGGAATAGTTGAGATTCCGCAGGACGCCCTGCTGACCTCTCCCGGATACTGCCCCGGCAGCACATTCCGGAGCCTGCCTTCCGCACAGCCTCCCGCGGGCCCCTCTCGGCCTCGCCCGGGCCCAGAACCTTCTCTGGCTCGCAGGGCCGTCTGCAGGGGCCGCAGGGACCGGCTTCGGACCTCCGTCCACCCCAGGGGCCCCCATGTCACCGGGGCAGACACCTCCCCCAGGAAGCCCTCCTGAACGCACTTGTCAAGCGGCTTGTAGAAAAGAACCATGCACCCCCGGCTGAAATGTGGCCCCACTGTGTGCAAGTGGCCTGAGTCACGGGGACCAGGGCTTCTGGGCTCTGGCGGGTCCAGGATCCCAGGGGGAGCCCCGGGGCGGGGCGTGGGGGCCCCCGTCCGCCTGGTGCCCCAGGAGCCACGTGGAGGACTAACCGCCGGCGTGAATGCGAGTGTGAGGCAGGAGCGGACGCTGAGCAGACGGGCGAGCGAGGACCCGGCGGACGCGGTCCCCCTGCCCACGGGGCTGCGGCGGGCAGCGGTCCGGCTGGGGACCTCCCACGGCCCCTCACCCCTCAGGGCCCCGCTGTGTGCTCACGGCCGCCAGGCCTGGGGTGGGGGGCCCCTCTGCTCCCCACGGTCACAGCAGAAAACACACGGAACCGCAACCCGACACACCGGGCCGGGCGGCACCGGCTGAGACCGGCTTCCCTCTCAGCCCCGGGGCCGTGGGCCCGTTTCTTGACTTGGCTGAGCGTCGGCGAGGAAACCTGTGCCAGCTCCGTCCCGTCTGCCCCGCTGCCCTGAGCGCCCCCTGCGGGTAGGACAGCCCCCACCGTGGCCGGAGGAGAGCCGTTAGAAGGAAGGGCGGCCGGGGCTGGGCCGGGCCGGGGCTTCCGTCCACGTAGCCGCTCCACCCACCCTTCCGGGGCATTCCTCCTGGCAGCGGAAAACGGGCCTTGGCAGCCTCCCGGGCCGGAGGCACGAGCCCTGCGGAGGAGTTCTCCAGATGTCGGGGCGGCTGCGTGCATCCCGCTGAGCGCCCAGCTCGCAACGCAGCCGTGAGCGCGGCCAGCGGCGGGCACGCGAGCCCTGGGTCTCCCCGGGACACAGCGGGCGGGTTCAGCATGGGGGTCCCAGCCTTCGGCGCCCTCCTGTGAAATGTTTAAGACCCACCAGTCCCTTCAAGAAAGACTTCCTCGCCCTTTCTGGGGACAGCCTGTGACAGGGACAGGGGCGCAAGGGGATGCAGACCCGGCCCCTGCCCTCCACACTGAGCTGCCGCCCAGTTCCTGGGGCTACGGGAACCGGGGTCCACGCCCGCCTGTCACAGCGGCGACAGGGCACAGGGCACAGGGCACAGGGCACAGGGCACAGGGCACAGGGCACAGGGCACAGGGCAGCCGCTGTCTGGCCCGAGAGACTCTGTGCTCACAGGTCATGTCGGAAACGGAGCTGCCCCCTCGGCGCCCCCGGCGGGCAGGCCCCGCACTTCAGGCCAAAGGCAGGGCGGTTCACGCCAAGAGCCTGGCTGTGGTGGCATTCATTCATTCATTCCTTCATTCATCTCTGTGTGCCTCAGTTTCCTCCTCTGCAAAATGACGATAACACCAGCTGCCATCCCCACAGGGACGGTCCCATTGCCTTTGGGCACGAGGACGGTTCCGTTAACCATATTCTTCGTCTGCCCAGGACTGGAGCCAACCGGGAGACAAAGGACTCAGCAGATGGGAATGGAATCAGGCATCCGCTCCATCACTTAAGCAAACAGAAAAGGCTGCACGCGGAACGGAGCCTGGAGGTGAGGAAGAGTGGCTTCCCGATGCCGGCCAGCAGGTTAGGACGCCATCCGGCCGCACGCGACCCCCGCAGACCTCCCACAGGGCTGCCCCGAAACCTGGTTGCTGGCAGGGGCTGACCACAGGGCGCCAGTGGGCGGGACAGAGAAGCCACATGTGCACACACGGCACGCGGCCCCCAGGGAAGGACGACTGTCCCCTGCAAGGGGCGGGGCCCGGGGCGTCTGGGGGGCACCCTCTCTAAGGATGCTGCTGGGGACCAGGCATTCCACCACCCCCTCCATGCAAACGGGGTGAGATACAAGTTATCAGCACACGTATGAGCCCTGGCAGCGTCTTTGTAGACTGTATCAGATCTTTCTTTCATTTTAAAGATTTATTTTATTGTTTTTGATAGAGAGAAGGGGGAGGGCCCAGAGCCGTCTCCATAGCTGTACGTCATCAGTTTTCCATATAGTTTCACTCCACAGGTGGGCTTGGGGCCATGCAGGGCAGGAACCGGGCTGGGGGCCTCCTTCATGGGGTCCAAACTGGGGGGCACACCCCAGTTCAGCATATGGGGCCACACGAGCCAGGGCCGGGTTCGATCTTCGGACCCTGGGGCTGCAAAGTGAGCGCTCAACCCGCTGAGCCCTCCCGGCTTCCCCTGTGTCAGATCTTTCTGGGGCCAGGTTGTGTGTGAACAGCTCACCTCTTCGTGTCCATCACACATGCCTTTTCCTTCTGTCTACTGCCTATCACTCTGGCCGGAGCCCCCCGCGTGATGCTGCATTGACGTGGGGTGAGCAGGTACCCAGACGCTCTGAGCCCCCCGTACATGTGGCTGCGGCCCCTCACCGTGAACGCTGACCCGTTCACTCCCCGGGGGCCCAGCACGGAGCGGGTGGTCTTCCCGGACGAGAAGCACCGCCTCCCTTTGCTTCCGCACCTCCGAGCCCCGGGAGGGCGGCTGGGGCAACGTGCAGACAGAACAATGGACGTGGGGCCGATGACAGGAGAGCGTGGGCACCACCCCTCCCTCCACCCAGGGCAGGACGGCAGAAGCGTTTGATCTGCGGCCGCCCCTCATCTCCGGCCACCCGCTGCCCACGCGACCGGTGGGCAGCCTGAGGTTCTCAGAAGCCCGTCCAGGCCGGCGCTGCCACGTGGGGCAGGGCCTGGCTGTGGGGCGTGGGTCAGGGCTGTGGGCAGCATGCCTGTGCTGAGGTCCCCTCCGTTGTCCCCCAGCCACCCCACAAGGCCAGGGTCCCTGCCTCATCTCGCAGAGGAGAGTTAGAAGCCTGGAGGCACGGAAAGCCTCCACGGAGACTGTCCCAAGGCCCCCACGGGTCATGAGCAGCCGGGCCGGCTTCCTGACCGTGGCCGCCCCAGGCCGGCAGCGGCCAAGGTTCCCCGAGCGCCAGCGCCGAGAAGGCGCTTTCAGGGAGAAAAGATTTCTGGGCGCAGCCCGGTTCTTGGAAGTGACTTTCCCCCCGTCTGCCAGAGGAGAGGGGAAGCCGGCTCCCCAGGCCCCCGCCCTGCTGCCTCCTGCCAGAAGCCTGTGCCTGGTGGAAAGCAGGGAGGATCGCCGCCTCCCAGCCCGGGGCCTGCTGCTGACGTGGCCTGGAGCCTGAGTCACCACGGGCAGAACCTGGGGACCTTCCAAAGAGCCCTGCAGGTCAGAAGCCACCTGTGCCGGAATGTCGGAGGGACTGGCCTCCAGCAGGCTTGCCTTTGGGGGCTCTCTGAGCAGGGGGCTGGGGAGGGAGCAGAGAGGGCCCCCCCTGCTGTTCATCCCCAGGGTCAATGCACCCCCAGGGTCTCTACCCCGGGGCTCCCCATGCAGCCCGGCCATGGCTGCCGCCCTTCCCTGCAAACCCGGCAGGTGCCGCTCCCTCAGGTGAGGGCAGCTCACAGGTGCGTCTCACCCCCACAGCCTGTGCGCTCCCTGAACACCCCTCCCTCCCCGGCCATGAGCTCCTGGGGCTGAGGACAGACCCCTTGCAGGGGCGCAAGCCCAGCAGGCTGTCAGTCAGGGGTGCAGAGTGCCTGAGACCCCTGGCCCCTCTGCCGTTCTCAGATGGGGACTCAGAGGCCCCCCAGGCTGACAAGGACAGGCCCGCCAGCACCCCCAAACCCAGGGACCCCGCACTGCCCTTTCTTCCTGACGCCAGGCTCTGCGGATCAGGACATCCTGTGATCAGCACTGGATATAAATGAATTTGAAGATATCCTTCTGCGTGAATTTTCACAGGATACAGCCCGTCTGCTGGAGGCTCGTCCTCGTCTTCCCTGCCAGCTTCCTGCTGCCTCCTTTCTCAGAACTGGTGACGCCTCAGCTCACAGGCCAATGTGCACGAATGCGGAGCCTGCTCCCACCCTGAGGCGGGGCTGTCACAACCGCTCCCAGGACGCAAACCTGTGTCCCTTCTCCTCCCCGACGGTGTGACCTGGATGGATGGATGATGGATGGATGATGGATGGATGGGTGGGTGGGTAGATGATGAATGGATGGGTGGATGATGGATGGGAGGTGAGTAGATGATAAATGATGAATGGGTGGGTAGATGAGTAGATGGTGGATAATGGATGGGTAGATGATGAATGGATGATGGATGGATGATGGATGGATGGATGGATGGGTACATGATGGATGGATGGTGGATGGATGGATGGGTAGGTAGACTGAGGAAAATGGATGGATGGGTAGATGATGGACGGATGATGGATGGATGGATGGGTAAGCAGACAATGAGAAAAATGGATGGATGGGTAGTGAGGGATGGATGGATGGACAGCATCAATGGGTGGATGGGTAAGTGATTGATGGGTGGGTGAGTAGATGATGAATGATGGATGAATGGATGGGCAGGTGGGTAAATGATAAACGATGGATGGATGGGTGGGTGGGTAGATGAGTGGATGGATGGATGGATGGATGGATGGGTAGATGAGGGGTAGCGGGAGGTGGGTAACTGGGAGGACAGCTACAACTCTCCAAGTGCATTCGTTTGGCCCACAAGCATTTGCTGAGCACTGGCTTTGTACCACACACACTGCAGACACTGGGCACTCAGTGATAAGCAAGAAAACTACTCAGTGACCGGTTTTTCTTTCTTCACTCTAGTCCCGGCTCAGTCGGCATATGCACGGCTGGTACCACTGCCCGGTCTTTGACGTGCTGGTCCCTTCTCTGAGTGGTGGATTTTGATGGATGACATTCTTGATTCTGCTGTAGTCCCACTTACAGTGCTGTCCTTGGCGATTAGACCTGGTGTGTCCTGGTGGAGAGATCTCTGCCCATCCGTCAGGAAGCTGTCGTCTTTCCTTCTGGAGGACTTGGTGCTCTGCCCTCCCCGCTCTGAGCGGCGTGCGCACCAGCTGCTGCAGCCTTCACTGGAAAGTTGTCTGCCTCCTCCACCAGCACCTGCCCCACCGCACCTGGGCCCTTGTCACCTGTCTCAGTGCCAGCACCTCACTGTCTCTCTCACGCCCGCCGTGTGGCAGGAGGTGACGTGGGGAGCGACACCCTCCAGCTTAGCTCTTTTCCAAGGTCATCCTGGCTGCTCCACATGACGAGGCCCCACCCCACATGGTGGGAGGGACCCTGACGAGCCAGACGCCCAGGCGGGAAGGTGAGGGAGGCCTGGCCCGGCCCAGCCCCAGTGGCGGGCCCTCGCTGTCGCTGAGACTGTCCTCAGCTGTGACACAGGAACAGGTGCTTGGCTGTGGAGCTGCCACCAGGCACATCAGGCACCCCTGCAGCCCGGGGCTGGGAGCCTCACAGGAGCCTCCCTGGGCCTGCGCCTCCCCTGGGGGTCGCTCCTGCCCAGCCACAGCACAGAAGGTACAGAAGGGCCCTGGTCCGGGGTGCACTGCTCCCCACAGAGCATCCCAGGGGTCAGGCTGCTGTGACTCCTGCAGAGGCCTCTCTGTGGCCTGCTGCCTCCCCTGCTGTCCTGAGACCAGGCCCCACCTCGGGCACAGCTCCCAGGGCACCTGGATACCTGCCCTGCCCCCGGGCCTGGCATGGTCGCGGGCTGCGGCCCTCGGCAGTCCTGCCTGTTGGAAAATGCAGGGGCCCCTCCTTCCCTGCGTCTGGAGCGCCACATCTGGGGTGGGGGCCCCTCAGGACTGCAGAGAAAACCTAGCTCCTGGCGGCTGAAGTGAGTCACGATCTCACTGCGCTTCTTTGGTTACTCAGGACAGGTGTGATTACAAAAACTCAGGCTTACCTGTTGCTTCCTGGTTTCCATGGCAACCCCAACTGCTCCCCGTCATGTGCTCAAGGGGAGTGGCTGGCTGGCCCCCTTCCAGCTGCCAGGCCTTCAGGGAAGCAAGTGGGAACAGGCACGGGTCTGCTGGGGCCGGGAAGGGGGCCTGGAGGCGCCGTCGGCCCACGGACGCAGGAGGCCTGGCTTGGACAGGGGCCATTGCCCCATTTTACAGGTCAGCCAACTGAGGCTCGGGAGGGGCAGGCTCTGGCTTCTAACCACACAGGTCAGGGCGTCAGGCCTCGCCAGCAAACGAGACTGTTGTGGGCAGGTCGGGAGTCAGGGCCCTGTCCAGATGGCTGCAGCCCCATGGCCACTCAGGGCCAGCCGCCCCCCAAGGCCGTGAGGGGTTCAGGGACAGGCCTCCTGCCTGTGCAGTCCTGCTGGGGCTGCCCGAGTCCACCTGCAGCAGAGGTCACTGAGGCTGCCCTTTGGTTCAGACAGGCCTCCCCTCCGTGGGGAGTCACTTGGGGGGTGGCGGCTCAGGGCTCCTGATGGCTCCGCTGACAGGCTCCTCCTGGCCCCCAGCCCCCTGCTGCTAACAGCACGGCCTGGAGGCACCTCCCTGCCTCTCAGCCCCCCCCCCCCCGCCTCCTTTACCCCACAGACATAGGTGACTCGGAGCTAGAGGCTGAGGGGCAGGTCCACACCCCCAGCTCGTGAGGGGCCGAGGGCCCTGCCTCCGGGTGAACCCGTAAACAGGGATGGTGGAGGGCGGGGTGTAGCGAAGGCCCCCCGTACAAACTAGGCACTCGGGCTTGTGCCTGGGCCGAGGCCTGGCCTCTCCCATAGACTGGCCGGCCCGGCCCCAGGTCCTGGGCGGGTGGGCGGGGGCTTTGTGACAACCGAGGCCCCGGGGTTCAGGGAGGCCCTGGACGCTGCCCGATACGTACCTCCAGGGACAGGGCCCTCCCCACCGCGTCCGTGCACATGAGCCACGTGGCCCTGGGTCCAGCTCTGCTGCTGCTGTCCCCGTGTGGCCGTGGGCAGGTGTCCTGGCCACTCTATTCACATCAGTGTAGTGACGAGGACACCTCGAGCTCAGGAAGGAAAGGTGACAGCACAGTAGCTGAGGGCAGTCGGGCTTCCCACCCCCCCAGCTGACCCCTGACCTCAGAGGCCTTGGGGGTCTCCATCAGAAGACAGTGCACACCCAGCTGGCCTCGTAGCCACCAGGGAGCAGGTGACCCCTGGTCCACATGTGACGCGAGAGGCAGAGCTGAGTGCAGGGCACACAGGCAGGCTGTCAGCCGTCACCCGGCTGCGCACACGCGTGGAGTGCCGCCCGACGAGGCAGTGGCCACAGGGGAGCGCTGCCCAACGAGGCAGTGCCCATGGCGGGGGGCACGGGGGTGCCGTGGCCAGGAAGCAAGGGCACCTGGAACCCCGAGGCCAGCGCTGCACTGAGCTGGGGCCTCAGAGAAAGGGACAGGCTTGTTCTCGTCGCTCATGAGCGACCCCAGGACGTGCCGCACGGGAAGGTGGCTGGACGTCCCAGGGGAAATCAGGGACACAACAGTGACTATTGACGCAACTTCTGTGCAAAGCTGTAGGAACTGTTTTAAGCAGACACGAGTCAGGGTTTCCTTTTCTCTGGGGTCAGGGGGCTCATCGGCAGTGTGGGCAGCGGTGCCATCACAGGAACGGCCGCGCTGCCTCCCTGTCCTGAACCGGGGTCGTCGTACTCCCTGGGGAGCTGCTGAATGCATTTCAGAGTTCACTCATTTGCACAAACCCAGCCCGCAGGTGGGGGTGGGGCGTGAGGGACTTCAGGCCTCCTGTGTGTGACTCGGCTGTGTCCCATGGCAAGCCGGAGGGAGACAGGACGAGGATGCCAGCGCAGGGGCCGTGGGGTGCAGGGGGCTGCACACGCTGCTCCACGGGGCCTCCTCTCCCGGCCGGAGGGAGGCAGCTCACGGGCTCTGCTTTTTCCTCTTGGTGGCCGGGGGCGGCTGCAGCTCCGCAGGCCCGTGGGCGAACGGGCAGCAGGCGGCAGGCAGCACACAGCCGTCAGGGTGGTGGGTGAAGAACCAGCAGAGGCGGGTCTTGAAGGTCTCGGAGCAGAGCCTGCCCCGGGCATCCGGCTGCTTCTGGGGCGGCTCCTCCCTCCAGTCGCGGATGCGCACCATCCCGCTCAGAACTGCGGTTTGGACAAACAGGAACACAGTGGTCAGCCTGCTGCCCCTCAGCTCACCACCATCCATGGGGTGCACCAACACGAGCCCCCGCCAGCAGCCCCACCTATGGGGGTGCTGATGGAGGCACTGGCCGGCAGGGGAGAGCGGGAGGCTGGGAGTCCTCAGGAAAGAGCGGTGCTGGGAGAGGTGGAGAGCCCGGGGACCGAAGCCCAGGTTCTGGTGAAAACATGTGGGATGTGAGCAGGAGACAGCGGCTGGGGCGGGGCGGGGCTTGTGGGACAGCTGGCCGAGGACCAGGAGAGCGGCTGTCACAGCTGTAACGTGGTCCTGATCCGGGTAGTGGAGGCTGTCTGCACCGTGCACTGGACCCTCAGCGAGGCCCTCGTCACGGGAAAGCTAGGGAGGCGGGTACAGGTCCCTTCTAGGCAGGCAAAGGTGAGGGAACAGGCAGTGGGGACCCCCATGGCCAGAGCCCCCCAAATGTAAGTGAGGCTGAGGGTGCAGCAGCCCTGTCAGCAGGGAGCAGTGGGTGCTGGGAGAAACGGTGGGAGGGACCCGTGTGGCCGGGGTGACCTCAGAGCTGCCTCCTGAGAGCCCTGGAGTGTGCCTGGCCAGGAGAGCCAACGCCACGTGAACCGGGGCCAAAGCAACCCAGCCCGTCCGTTTGGCCTGAACACTGTACAAGGGCCCGGAGCCCCAGGAAAGACTCGGAGGAAGCCGGCTGCCGGGCGGCACTGAGCTGGGTGTGTGCACAGAGCACCACTCAGGTCATGTCTCTGCAGGCGGCCCTCCATGACTTGCCTTGGAACGGGAGAGGCGCCCCCTGCAGGCCAGCCACAACGGAGGGATCCATTCCCCCTCCCACCAGGCTGCCCACCCCTCACCCCAGAGCTGGCTCCCAGCCACTCTCCTCAGGACGGCTCAGCCCTCTGCCTGCGTGCTGTGGTGCCCGCGGATGCTCCCACAGCAGCACCTCCTGGCACACAGTGGAATGACATGCCCCAGCTGTGGGGGTCCCGAAGGCTCCTCAGAGACAAGGCTCCCAGAATGCTGGGTGTGCACCCCAAAACGCAAGGTTCCCGACGGCCTGGACGGGCCAAAACCGGGTGTGGACCCCGGCCTCCAGAAGTCGTGCCCGGCGCCCTCCCGCCCTGACAGGCTGGTGCACGGCAGTCGAGGTAACACCTGGAACAATACCTGCAGGGTCAGGGGAAAGGGGGCCAGGGTTTCTGAGGCCTGGGGAAGGGGTGCTGTTGAGAGGGCATCCCCTGAGATGAGCGAGGCAGGGAGCCCTGAGGCTGGCCAGTTGCCCACATGGGGGCCCACACCCTAGGACACACGGCAGCTCTCTGCACCCATCACCCCTGCTCCCGTCCTGGGCAGGCCTGTGCCAGGCACCCCCCCAGCCAGCTCACAAGTTACAGACCTGCACCAGGCTGCGCCTCTGCAGAAGCGCATCCCGACTGTAAGACTGAATTCAGGAACAAGACTCCCCACAGTTCACTTCCCCACGGCGTGTCTGAGTGTTTTCGCCCTCATGGGTGCCCACTGGCCTGACTGAACAGCACACGGAACCCGCCCTTTGTCTCCTCCATTTTAGACAGCAGTGTTCTGAGGGTCTGGTTAAAGATCCTTCCAGAAAACCACTACAGACAATTTACCAGGATGCTGTTGTGTGCTCAGGACGCAGCCTGGACCTGGTGGCCAGCCAGCCCCTCCCCTGGAGGGAGACCGTGGGCCACTTACTGCCCTCTGGGCTGCATCATCAAGGCTGCGAGCACAGCGAATGACCAGCACGCCTATGCACTCCCCACCCGGCCAGTGTGCACGTGCAGACCGCGCAGTGCACACTCCCCACCCCGGCCAGCATGCACGTGCAGACTGCGCAGTGCACATCTGTGCACCCCCAACCCCAGCCAGCGTGCACGTGCAGATGCCGCAGTGAGGGCTTGTGTGCCCCCAACCCAGGCCAGCGTGCACGTGCAGACCCCGCAGTGCACACCCCCCACCCCGGCCAGTGAGCACGTGCAGACCCCACAGTGCACACCCCCCACCCCGGCCAGCGTGCACGTGCAGACCCCGCAGTGCACACCCCCCACCCCGGCCAGCGTGCACGTGCAGACCCCTCAGTGCACACCCCCCACCCCGGCCAGCGTGCACGTGCAGATCCCGCAGTGTGTGCCCCTGCACCCCCCCACCCTGGCCGGCGCGTCCTGGCCGAGTGCGCCCCCCGCGTGAATGGTACTAGAGACTGCCCACGCTGGTGTAGGAAGATCCCCCACACAGAGCTGGGCCCAGCTACAGCACATAGTTTTTGCATGACTGGGAAATGTTTACTCAGCTCAATCCCCAAGCTTCCTGCTCAGAAGTGTTTCCAAAAATAAATGAGCCCCCCAGTCCCCATGTGAACTGCACAGAAAAGCAGTCACTGCGTGCACATTTATAATGGAAAAAAGATGCTATCTCATGAGACCAACCAGGAAAACGTGTTGGGGTAAACAGAAAGAAGAGCTGCCTCCAGCTACATGAGTATTTGCATCTAGACTAGAGCTCTGGCAGAAGCAGGGGACCGCGGGTGGCCGGTGTCAGCCCAGCAGGAGCAGGGGACCGCGGGCGGCCGCTGCCAGCCCGGCAGGAGCAGGGGACCGCGGGCGGCCGCTGCCAGCCCGGCAG
>PVKE010035746.1:0-16728 GCA_004027555.1 Craseonycteris thonglongyai
ATTCTAATTTGGTAATCTCAGGAATCTTTTCAATATAATAATTTCTCAAGAAAAGGAAATTTTGCTTTGAGTATTAAAATGCATAAACGGTTCTGCCATATTTATCAAATGACTCTTGAAGTATCTGATTCTTGGTTGAAGGTAGAAGTTATCCACATTGGTTGGAGGGGAGTTATCTTCAGAAGTCTTTTTGTAAATCTAAAATAGAATAGATCTGTATCAAAGGAAAACCAAACCAAACCCATTTATTTTCATATTTTTATTTGCTTAATGCTTCCATTCAATTCACATCATGCATAAAGATTTGCTTTCACATTTGCTGAAGCCCATATTATAGGCTGAGCTAGTACAGCACACGAATACAAAGGACTTAATATGGCCAGTTGGAATGGCAGTTTCAACTAGACATTCCAAATTCAGAGTTGTCATTGTTAATTCAACAGGCACATATTTGAGTGTCTACTATGAGTAGAGCATTATCTTAGGCACTACTCCCTAACTATCACATATTTTATTCAAAAATAAAGTAAAAAGTTTGTTTTCGATAATGTTGCCATAGTTTTCTAGGGTATCCATCAATCTCCTAATATTCACTGCTGATTTTTTCCCTTTTGGCTTACACATATACTCAGGTCTCTCCTATTCAAAGAACTCTTCCTTTGACATAGCTATCCTCTTAGCACCTCCCTCTACTCTAGTTCCTATATCCAAGAGGATTTTATCAGTTCCCTAGTGCATTTGTTACTTGATTTTTTTTTTTTTTTAATATTTATTGGGGATGCCAGGATGGCTTAGCGGGGTGAGTGCTCGTCCCTGGGGTCTGAGGATCATATCCTGGCCCAGCCTGTGTGGACCCATATGCTGAACTGGGGTGTGCCCCCAGTTCAGTTCCTGCTGGGGTGAGCTTCCCTTGTGGGAGTCCCTTGGTTTGGCTCCCGCCCCAGGCATGCTTCCCATGTAGGAGGTCCCTAGCTTGCAGGGGCTTGCCACCCATGCGGGAGGCCTCCAGCCTGGTTCCTGCCCTGTGCAGCCCCACACCCACCTGAGGAGTGAATCTGTAGCAAAAACGGACACAAAACTAAGGAGACTGCTCTCCGCCCTCCCCCTTCTCTCTCTCGCTCTGTCAGAAGCAATAAAAGTAAATCTTTAAAGATTTATTTTTATTGTTTGAGAGGACAGAAATTGAGATAGAGATAAAGATATATAGAGAGAAGGGCCCAGTAGTCTCCATAGTTGCACATCATTAGTTGTGACATGGTTTCATTCTACACAGGTGGATGTGGGGCCACACTGGGTGGGAACTGATCTGGGGACCTACCACATGGGAGGCAAGAACCTTCACCACCATTGCAGTGGTTACTAGTCACACTGCAGTTCAGCATTTGCATTTGCATGGGCCTGGGCCGGGATTCCATCCCCAGACTTCACAGTTGTAAGACAAGTACTCAACCTGTTGAGCTATCCCGGCATCCCCTTGATATTTGATAATCTTAAAAATTCACTAGCTCCTGGCTTCTGTGGCATTTCTACCTCCATCTTTTATCTCTCTACTTCCAAATTATTACCAAGTCTCAAGGATGGCTCCAGTATTTGTACCTTTTGGTGACCTCAATGCTACTGTCCTAATAGTAACAGCCCAGTTGGAGGTTCTTTCAATCCCCTTCCTCTCTTCAGATATACTGTTACTAAATTTATCTTTCTAGACAAAACTACAAATCATGGTACTCCCCTCAGCCTGCTTCTTCAGATTTCTATCCCATCACTTCCTGACACAGCCTGACATCTTTTTCCAGATTAGCTATACACCTCATGGCCTCCAGAGTGATCCAGTGCTTTTCCTGCCTCTATGCCTTTGCTCCTGCTATTCCTTCAAGAATAAACAAATCTTTCTCCTTTTTCTACTCCTGTACCTTTATCTCATCAAATGTCTACTTGTGGAAATTCTATTCATACTTCAAAGCATACTTTATTAGCACAGGGGGTTAGAATTCATATCGCAGCTCAATGAAAGGAGTTCAGATACCACCCTTTTTATATGAAAACTTCTCAGGTTATTTCAGATGAGATCTCTTTCTTAGCATTTCGCACTTCTTTGTTTTGTACCAGTTAATGCTTCTTAAGGGCAGGGAGGCAAGGAGTGGAATTCATCTTTGTATAATTCATCTTTGTTTCCCTGACACTTGGAAGGTTTTTAATAAGTATGTGTTGAACTCTGAATTAAGGGCCCTCAATTTTCAAAAACACTGATAGTCAGATAAATCAGTAACTTTTTTGGAGAGGGCAAAGACTAGAGCTCTAAAATTGCTCACTTGCTGGATGCTTTAAACTACCTACACTAAGAACTAAATAGCTAAAAGGAAAAGGTATAAAATCTTACCGCTCTTCTTGAGAAGTTCTCCTTTTCGGGATTTATCCAGGTTTTCAAGAAACTGTTCAAAAACTTTTACATAAGGAGCTAGACTGGTCTTCTTATAATCTATAAATACCAAGCATAATTAGCATTTTGGTAACAAGAATAACATGGAAGTATAACTTTCAGTTTATTGTAAAAATTTCCTAGAAAAATGCTGTCTAATAGAAACATGAGAAACATGTAATTTTAAACACTCTAGTAGCTACATTAAAAAGATGAAATTACCTCTAATATATTCTATTTATATATATATTATTTATTATCTAAAATATTTCAAAATGTAAGAAATATTGAAATATTTTGCATTCTTTCAGACTGTCTTTGAAATCTAGTACGTTTGTACTTAAAGTACATCTCAATTTAGATGTTATAGTATTATCAGAAATATTACTTCTTGATCTATATTCAGATTTAAATTATAAAATATGCAGTTAAAAATGGAGGCTCATATATCCAAATTTCCCAAATATATTTACAAAATTTCCAAACATTGAATCAAGTATGTTTTTAAATTTAAATTGAATTAAAAAAATTAGTTCCTTACTAGCCGCATTTCAAGTGCTAATAGCCATATGTAGCTATTGTATTAGACACAAAGAGACAATATTAAATTTAAAAAACTATGTTAAAGTGACATAAATACTTTGTTAAAGTGTAAAATAGTACGAACATGTTTATTTTTTATTTACTTAAAAAAAAAATTTTATTGTTTTTGAGAGGTGAGAGAGAAAAGGACAGAGGGGCCAGAGCAGTCTCCATAGTTGTATATCATTAGCTGTGACAGTTTCATTCCACATGGGTGAATGTGGGGGCAGCGCCAGGTAGGAACCAAACTGGAGGCCTCCGGCATGGGAGGCCAGAACTTCAGCCACCACCTGGTCATTACCGGTTGCAGCATAGCTCAGCATATGGGTCTGCATGGGCAGAGGCTAGGATTCAATCCCTGGACCTCACAGCTACAAGGCAAGAGCTCAACTTGCTGAGCTATCCCAGGCATCTACTAACATGTTTATAATGTTAAAAGTATCAGTCCCCTGCTCTAATTCTGACCCCTCCATCTTTCTGAACAGCAATAAGTTTTTTCTTTTCTGATTTCCACTTCTAACAAATGAACACTTCCATTGTTATTTAGAAATCTGAGTCCATTCTTCCTAGGTCTGTGGCTGTTGTAGAGGGAGGGGGGATATAGAATGGGGTCTGAAATCTCTTAAGATCTTTTAATAAATTCTCATTGTTCTAAAATTTCTAATGATGTGCTTTAATATACGTGTTTTCTTTTTTTTTTTTTTTAAAGATTTATTTTATTGATTTTTGACAGACAGAAATAGAGAGAGACAGAGAGAAGGGGGAGGGCCCAGAGCAGTCTCCATAGTTGACATTAGTTTTCCATATAGTTTCACTCCACAGGCGGGCACAGGGCTGTGCAGGGCAGGAACTGGGCCGGGAGCCTCTCACATAGGCCCGGGCAAGAACTGAACTGGGGGTACACCCCAGTTCAGCACGTGGGTCCGCATGGGACGAGACTGGGATTCGATCCTCGGTCCCCGGGGCTTCAAAGCAAGCACTTAACCTGCTGAGCCATCCCAGCTTTTCCACGTCTGTTTTCTTATGTTGAGCCATTTCAATAAAGGACTCATTTTGGGGATGTTTTCCTATGTAATTCTGACAATTATTTTTTCCCTGTTTAATTTGTTCTGTTTTTGAAACTTACACAGATAAGACTAAAGCAGTCCTCTTTTTTTTTTTTTTATCTTTAAAATAACAGCAACCACCACAGACTTACTTTTTTTTATTCTGGGTATCTCAACCTTAATTTTCCAGCCCTTTCAATAAACTTTTTATTCTAATGATTATGTTTTTGATTTCTAAGACCTCTTTCTTGCTTTATGAATCCTTTTCATTGCATTCTGATCTTACTTCCTGGATGCACTATCTTCTCTTATTCTAAGGATATTAATTATTTAAGATTTATTTTGTTTGAGAGGTGAGAGAAAAAGAGAGAAAAAAGAGAGAAAAGAAGACTGCCTAGAGCAGTCTTCATAGTTGTATACCATTAGTTTTGACAGTTTCATTCCATATAAGTGGATGTGGGGCCGCACAAGGTGGAATTGAACTGCGGGCCTCCCACATGGGAGGCGAGAACTTTAGCTGCCATTCTGGCAGTTACCAGTTGTGCCTCATTTCAACATGTGGGTTTCCAAGGGCCAGGGCAGGGATTTGATCTCTGAACCTTGTGGTTGCAGGGCAAGTGCTCAACCTGTAGAGCTATCCCAGCATCCCCCTCCCCCCTTTTTTAAAAATAGTTTTTTAAAAAAGGTTTCCTTTGTTCTTTTTATTGTCTGTTTTCCCCGAGTTTCATTTTCCAGTTTGTTTATTTATTTATTTTATTGAGAAAAGGTGAGAGAAAGAGAGAAAAGGGCCACAATGGTCTCTATAGCTGTACATTAGTGGTGACATGGTTTCATTCCACACAGGTGGGCGTGGGGCCACGCGGGGCGGGAACCAAAGTAGGGGCCTCCCTCATGGAAGGTGAGAACCTTTGCACGGAGCTATATCAGCCGTTACTAGTTGTTGCTGCAGTTCAGCATATGTGGTTTGCGAAGGTCAAGGCCAGGAATTGAACCCTGGACCTGTAATTGCAAGGCAATTGCTCAACTGCCAAGCTATCCTGGCATCCCTTCACTTAATTCTGATTTTTTTTCTTTTTTTTTGGAAAGAGACAGAGAGAGACAGAGCGATGGGGGAGGGCCCAGAGCAGTCTCCATAGTTGTATATCATCAGTTTTCAACATGGTTTTGTTTCACACAGGTGGGCAGGGGACGTGTAGGGCAGGAACTGGGCTGGGAGCCTCCCCACTGCATGGGAGGCACGGCCTCTTGAGCCAGGGGCCGAACTGGGGGGTGAGAACCTAACTGGGAACCTCCCACATGGTAAGCACACCCCAGTTCAGCATATGGGTCCATATGGGCTGGAACCAGGACTCGATTCTCGGTCCCCAGGGCTGCAAAGTGAGTGCTTAACCAGCTTGCCCTATTCTGATTTTTCATGATGTAGACATTTTTCAAATATTTTAGAGAGAATATCTATAATCATTCCATAAACATTAATAGTGAAATGTACTATGTTTAGGTATTATGTTATAGGTAGAAGGAATGAAATGATATTTGAGCTTGAGTTTTGAAAGAAGAGTAGCAACATTTGACCAAAAAAGGTTAATCAGAGATCACGGATCTGCATTGCCCATTAGAGTAGTCACTAGCCACATGTGGCTATTTAAATTAAAATTAAATTAATAATCCAGTTTCTCACATTTCAAGTACTCAAAAGCCACAGGCATCTAGTGATGACCATACTGGGAAGTGCGTAACATTTCCATTACCCCAGAAAGTGTTTCTGGACTCAGTTACTAGAGGGTGTCTGGGTGTTGGTATACGATTTGACTTCAATTAGCAGAAAGATTTATAAATTCCCCAGATCCTTCAATTTCTTGACTATATAGTTCAACCACAGTTTACATATATTTACCATAATACTCATCTGGATATAGTAAAAACAAGGAATAAAAGTACTGCATACATAGTCATTGTTAAATGAATAGTGGTTGACTCTAAGATTGAGATTCAAATAACTATCCATACCAATTGACAACTTAATTGTACACTTTGGACCCTGGCATTTAGATATTGCTTAGTCAATATTTGACGATTCAAATTTGATTGAACAGTAGCATTTAGGCAATTGCTGAAAAAAGGAGAAGATTACTGAAGAAACAGAAGGATGTTTATATAAAAAGCTTATGTTAAAGAGAGATTTCAACATATTAACCTACCTCTGGTTCTGTGTTTGATATCAGATTCAGCTTTGTTCTCTTCTTTTACCTTTTCACTAGGGGAAATGACATCTAATTCATGGCAGATGGAGCTACAAAGAATAGAATAAGAGAATTTTAAAGATGGTGTTTGGTCAGCATTACTCGGTGTATCATAGCACATGAATCCAAAAAGATTTTCTATGAAAAAAATTATATGGCCAACTGAATTTGGGATATTCTAAAAACCATAATCTCTTCTTAGTTTTCCATGAACATTAAAGACTGGAAAATCTGCCAGTACAGAGTTTTTAATCTGTTTAAGTCAGTATTTTCCAAACTTATTTGAACTTAAAAATTTTTTTCTTGCATATTTGCAGCTGAAAAATTTGTGCTCTATAGAAGTCACTAGGAAGTGTTGCTTTATTAGGTCATCACCATATAGCCTCAGAGTGGTTTCCTCTTTGGAAAAGATCCAATACAATCCACTTCGAAGTCAGAACAATGATCAAATGAAAAAAAGGAATGATTAATGATCTGGAACATACCTTATGGTTGGAATAGTAAATGGATCAAACTGATCTACTTTCTGTAAATCAATAGGCACAGAAATTCGACCTATAAAGAACCAAAAGTTAAAAATGGATTATGAAATACAAATCATTATAGGCTACTATCCACAAGTTATTTTTGGCTAAATTTTAATCTAAGATTTAGAAAAAGGGTTAGACTTATTTGTAAAGAATAATATTTAGATGGGGAGATGAGAGGGTTAGTTAAATACATGGTGATGGAAATAGGACTGACTCTGGGTGGTGAACACATGTAACACAGATGATGTATTGTAGAATTGTACACCTGAAAGCTATGCAATTTTTACTAACCAATGTCACCCCAATAAGTTTAACAATTAAAAAAAATACAATATTTAGAAATATAAATTAAAAGTACTTTCACATAGTTGTCTTTTTTATTTTATTTATTTTTTAATATATTTTTATTTATTTTTATTTTTGACAGAGAGAGAGAGAGAGAGAGAGAGAGAGAGAGAGAGAGAGATACAGAGAGAGAACTGAACTGGGGGAGCTCCCAGTTCAGCATCATAGTTGTCTTTTATCTCTTAAAAACATACCAAAAATAGGTATGAAAGATTGTCGAGCTATTATAATAGTTGCTCCTATCTCTACTTTTTTTAAAATTTCTTTCTCTCTTCCTAATATCCTCCTATATTTAAATTCAGAACAATCTCAAATTTAGTGAGTCTTGAAAATGGAATGAAATAGAAATAGTTCTTTTGATTACTTTTGTTTATTTGCTGAGATTAAAATAGACACTTACATGTTGGGCAACTTTAGAAAACATTTTGGAAATACAATAGATAATTATACTACTCTTTTATAACATACCTGGGACATTACATAAAATTTGTTACATCTCAAAATTGAGATAATGAATCTAAAGGATACCAGGTTAGTAACAAAATAATTAAGGGAATTAGAAGTTATTGTATGAAGACAAGAATAAAAAGATTGAAGCTATTTAGTGGGAAAAGGTTATAACCAAAATGTATATACATATGAACATAATTATTTACCTAAACCTTGAATATTAGAATAAAGGGAGACCTACTGAAGCTTTAGAATTAAACAAAATAAATATTTAAAATATTAAATTTATTACCAAAAGAAACAAAACATAGTTGATGGATTTGAAAAAGGGCTACACAAATGTATGGACTATAGGGAAAGTGGGCAATTTGGGAGAACTGAATGTGTGACAGACACTTTTCTTTTTTTTTAAAGATTTATTTTTATTGATTTCTGACAGAGAATGAGACAGACAGAGACAGAGAGAAGGGGGAGGGCCCGGAGCAGTCTCCATAGTTGACAGCATTAGTTTTTTATATAGTTTCACTGCACAGGTGGGCGTGGGGCTGCGCAGGGCAGGAACTGGGCCAGGAGCCTCCCACATAGGCCCCAGCAAGAACTGAGTTGTGGCACACCACAGTTCAGCATATGGGTCCGCCTTGGCCGGAGCCAGGATCGATCCTCGGTCTCCAGAGCTTCAAAGCTAGTGCTTAACACGCTGAGCCATCCCAGCTCCCCGCAGACACTTTTCTAAGTGCTTTACATTTTAGATCATTACAATAACCCAGTGAGGTACAGTAGGTACTATTATTGTCTCCATTTTACAAATGAGAAAACCAAGGCACAGAGAATAACTTGCCTAACATCCCACAGCAAGTGGCAGAGTTGGTTGCTGACATTAAAAAGGACAACTATATACTTCTCTATTATGTCTGCTGGTTGGATAAAACAAGTATGGCAATTTAGCCACTTTTATATTTACTTTAAAATCAGTTGTAGTTCATCAAATCTTATCTAAGAGAAATGTGAAAGAGGAATGCTATAAAACTGTTGAAAAAGCACTTAGGGAGGCAGCAGAGAAACAAAAAAAAGCACAGAACTTTAGAGTTTTAAGAACTAAACTTTGGGGAAGCCGGGATGGCTCAGAGGGTTAAGTGCTTGTATTGCAGCCCTGGGGTCCAAGGATTGAATCCTGGTCCCTGCCCGTGTAGACCCATATGCTGAGCTTGGGAGTGCCCCCAGTTCGGTTCTCATACTGGCAAGCTTCCCATGTGGGAGGCCCCTGGTTTGGCCCCAAGCTCCTGGGGGCATGCCTCCCATGCAGAGAGGCCCCTGGCCTGGTTCCTGCCCTGCACGGCCCTTGCCCACCTGTGTGGAATGAAACCATGTCGAAAACTGATGAAGTACAACTATGGAGACTGCTTTGGGACCCCCCTCCTTCTGTCTATGTCTTTCTTGCTGTCAAAACAATAAAAATAAAATCTAAAAAAGAACTGAACTGTTCCTAGCTCTGACACAATCTAAGGCTGGACAAATCACTTTAATCTCTTGGGCCACGGTTTCCTCATCTGTAAAATAAAGAGTTGTTGCCCTGTAATTTCTAAGTTTCTTTCCAACTCTAATTCAAAAGCCCACCCTCATAAAAATGAAAATTATTTATGCAGTAGAAACTGATCCAGCAGCTACTAATCAATTTTTTAAAAATAAGTTAATTTAGGTATTACCTGGCAGAACAATTCTTCAACTTTTAATATCTCAGATATCATATATATGCTTACCCAGTGAAATGCTTGCAAAAAAAACAACTTTCATTTTTCTTTCAGTTTTCCTTACTTTCTTTACATAGTACCTGTTTTAGGATGAACACTAAAGGGGCTCTTCAGCAAGTGATTGATTCCTTTGCTAACATTGATATCCAGCCGTGGAAAACAGTACTGGATCATGATCTCCCACTCAAGCCAGGGTCCACATTTGTCATTTTTGATGTTATTCTAAAAGCAGATGCAAGTTTAACATGAGGATCAGTAGAAACTTTTGAGGATTTCTTTAAAAGTGGTTAAAAAGTGATCTTCAACCATCTTTAATTTGAAAAGCAAAACAATCAGAATTGAGAATTCCATTATTATATTTATAATACAGATTTCAATGAAATATACCGGACATCTGGCTACTTTCTTCAATTGCTCCCAACGCTGAAGTGAACTGTGATGCTTTTGGAAGGCCTGTTGAAGTTTATCATGAATTGGTGATAGGTCATTAAGGAACATACTCATTTAGGGCACATCAATGATCAACTTATTTTCCTTATGTATTACCACAAAGATATCTAAAGTTTATATAGAAAGTAATTATTGTTTTCGTAAATGCAAATATTAAATACATATCCTTAAAAAATGCCCCTGTAAAAACGGAGTAGTGATATGACAGAAACAATGCCAAAATAACTATACAGTTTAATGTAAATCTCTCACTGGTCTGTATACCTTTTTACTAAATGAATCAGCATTCTTTAAATAGCCATTAATTCTAGGAGGATCAACTTCTATAATGAGAATATTTATGAAATGATGAAATGGCCTATCTTATTGTATTCCAGGCTAGAGATACAAATATGCAGAAATACAGAATATATTTTATATAAAAAGGATTAAACTTATAAGAATAAGTACATGAGAATATGCAGGCAGAATATTATAGATCAATACAAGTAGCTCATATAGAAATGGTCCTGGGAAAGGATATTTTCAGGAGCAAGGGCTAAAATCTTATCACAACTTTCTTTATTTCCAAGAATATCTTGATCAATCAAGGCATATTCTTCAAAGTATTTGTTTATTATGTTTATAGATTTTCTGTAGGAATAACAATAACAAAGTTCCAATACTATCAGCAACACATACCCCACATAGCTTTTCTTGCTACTGAAAAGTTAGTGCTTATTTTCAAGCAATTTCTAGAACTTAACTAGGTAAAGTGGGAGTACTACCCCAGGGTTATGAGAATTAAATGAGATATGCTAAAGGAAAAGAACCTAGCATAGTACTACTTGCCTTAGGATATTCAAGAAATGTTTACTTCTCAAACTACACAACTTAAAAGGTTAATAACCTCATAAATATGTAACAATGGCAGAAAGTAACCAATTTAGGACAACATAATATCTCAACATTTATACAGTGCTTAGCAATTTGCAAATATACTTCACAGCTATTGTTACCGTTTCATTTAACTTTGCCACAACTTTGAGATAGATGGAGCAGATATTGTTCTTTCCATTATACAGATAAGAAAATAGAGGCTCTAATATTTTATCAAGGTCATTAGAAAGTGGCAGAATAGGGACCTTATTCCTGATGCAATACTCTTTCCACTATCCTAGAGAAGTAGTGAATTCAATGGAAAAAGTATGGGTTTTGGTATCAGGCAGACCAGGACATGAATCCTGAATTTAATGATTACTTGTGTGATACGAAGCAAATTATACAATCTGTTCAAATATCACTTGTTCATCTGTAAGTGGAGATACCATCATGTATCTCATAACGTTGCTGTGAAGACCAATGAGAACATTTGTAAAGCACCTTTCATGAATTCTGCAGCTTAAAATAGATAATTAACTAGCTATTATTACTATAAAATGCTGCCCCAGCAGAGAAAATTGGTAATAAGGTAATTCTACAAGCACATGCAGGTAAATCGGACACAACTTAAACTGCATGGAGTCTTTTCCAACAGACCTGATAAAAGGGTGAATTTTTTCACTTAGATGAACTTTCTTTTTAACATCTTGACCACCCTGAAAAATAAACCATCAAGAAACCTTCATGTATATTACAGAACATAAATTAAAAAAATTCTATAATGTATTCTAAAGATATTGATTAAATTCTGTCAAAGTATAGAAGCTTATGTCACAATACCTATAACTTTCTGGGTTAACTTTACTTGGTATAAGTGAACTAGGAAAGTAAACTAATCCTCCTTTTGCCACAAAGGAGGATACTTAAAATATGAAATATCTTTAAAAAAATGTAGCTACTATGATTTTAATTAATCTACTAGTAAGATATCTTCTCTGGAAGGTGGATGCTATAAAAGATAGCCTAATTTTGTTACTAAACATACCAGGCTTGGTAACATCTAGCAAAAAAATAATTGTAAATGATCATTAAGAAGATCCTACCTTTACAAGACTCAAATACTCAACTATCCCAGAACGTACTGCAGAGGACAATTTTCTAACTGATTCATCACAGACCCAACAATGAACACCTCTTCTTCCAGAATATACCCAGAGGCGATGCTTAAATCCAAAGTCCTCTGAAGAGGGGAGAAATAACAAGTTTTAAAACATGAGTCTATAAACTCCTGGCTCTTGCTTACTTCCTTAGCTTCATTTTTACCTCTTATCCACATGTACTAACCTTAACTATACTATTTGTAGTTTCCCATGGCTGTCTCCCCATCCACGCTCTTGCCTTCATGACTACCGGTACTTATCTTGGTCTCTCTGCCAAGAATTTCTTCCAGATCAAGCATTTCCTTTTCGCTTCCTGACCAACTGCCATTTATCCTTAAAGACCCAGTCTAGGGATAATAAAGGGTTGATAAATTTAAAGTGCCTAGAAAAATATGTGGTACATAGCCCCTTATATAAGAGTTAACTATTATTATCATCCAACTATCACCTCTTCTACAGTGCCTTTTCTGATCCAGTCTCCTGTTGTTCCTGTGTGTACCCCTGCTGTTCTATATCTCCATAGCACTCTGTGCATATTACTTAACACAAGTGTAACAATTCTTATTTCCTTCTTAAGACTACTTGAGGTATGAAGTGTTCTCTTTCATATATCTCTCATCTAGGACAGCACCTAGCATATGGAATTTCTCAATAGATGATTGAATTGGGAAAAAATTCACTGGTTTGATGACAGCTTTATTAGTTTCAACTATAACTTTATTCTAATCTTTTTTCTATCATATGTTTTTAAGGAAACATGTTAGAAAATGTATGGAATTTGATTATAAAATGATAAACACTAATATTCTGAAGAAAACAGATTCTTGCATTTGACCCCACTTAGACAATGCCAATACTTGCCCTTCAGAGCTCGGTCAATGATGTGTATGGCCATTGTCATGAGGGTCCAGCACTTAGAACATATGTCTGCGGAACTGGAACAGAGTCATCATTACTCACTGTTGATTATATCACCCACCCTATAAGCAAGGCAAGTAGTGCTTACCTACAACATCTCCTCACATCATCATAGTCTGTCATGTCAATGTCAAACACCAGTTCTTTTTCCTGAGCCTGGAAAGCTCCCAGCTTCACTGTATTGTGTTGATTAGGCTACAAGTATAAAATTATCAATCAGTTTCTGTAAGAGCTGCCATGCTGCCAAATATGCTTATTTTCTACCTACACAGAAAAAGTGGCCAAAGAGAAGTGAAGAAATCATATAATGTGAAGTTGATGTCAGAGTTTATTAATTTGGATCCTATACATCCAGAATTGATGACAGTGTTAATTTCATCTACTGAAAACAGGGTTTGATAAATACATGTTACCATACATTTTTTTTCCAGTTCTACTGAGATATAATTGACATATAACATTATATAATATTTATTGATCAATAGAAATCATAACAAAACTTTTTTAGATTTCTGCTAAGAAAATGTCCATATAATTAATGCCCCATTACAAGGAGTTCTTAAGAATCTTTATTTGTTGCTGGACATGTAAGTAACAAAAATGTATTTAAAAATTTTCAATAATTCAAAAAGATCTCCCCAATTAGTTTGAACTGAACTTTTGGCTCAAACTGTAAGTAGCCTCCTTTGAGGCTATAAACTACCAGATAAAGAAGGCAGACTGAATACAGATACTTATTTTACTCCATCCAAATCTGCACAAAAATGATTTTTATAAGGATACCCATGAAAGCTGAACCTTAAGCTCTCAGTAAGGAAAGATAAGAGGCAACCCAATTTATATCTTAGAATTCCCAAAAGGACATGGGTATTTCTGAAGTGAATCAGTGAGTGAATGTGTGTGTGGTGGTAAAGCTGAGATTAAAAATAGGACTGGTTAAAAATATTATTTGTGGGGAAGCCTGGATGGCTCAGTGGGTTGAGCGCTCACTTTGCAGGGCCGGGGACCCAGGATTGAATCCTGGCCCCTGGCCGGTGTGAATCCATGTGCTAAACTGGGGAGTGCCCCCAGTTCAGTTCTCTCTCTGTTTCTGTATCTCTCTTTCTCTGTCAAAGACAATAAAATAAATAAATAAATAAATAAAAGCCTGTCTTAAAAAAAAATATATATATATATATTTATTATTTGTGAAGCAGATAGTTTCCCAGATTCCTCCACTTCCTCTGCAGCTAGGAAACTGTCCTTCCACTTCCCTGCACAGACACCTGATTACCTATAGATTGTAAAACAGAGGATCTCTAAGCCAGGTATGGGGGGGAGGGGGCAGGCTGGAGACAACAGGTGCAGCTGAAGAAGGTTGTATTGTACTGATATTTAGAAGATTAATTAGACAATTACATAGGGAATGTTGAGACCAACTCTCTACCCCCACTTCTATACCCTTCTACTCAGCCCAGACAGGAGACTGGAAGATCCCTTTCTGAAGAATCTGACCAAGTGAGTCAGGCACTGTTATAGGTTGTAGGAATGGTTCAGTGATCAAAACAAAGATCTCTGTTCTAATAGCTTTTATTCCAGCAAAGATATAGAGAAACTGACATTAGACCGTCCCTCCAATAAAATAGCCCAGCAAGATCACCCTATAGTAAAGAAATCTCAGCCATTTGTACAGAGCTACCAATCAGCTGTTAGTACTCTATTCTTAAATACAAGCAACAAGCAAAAAGTTAACAAACATATGAGGAAATCCTCTAATAAAAGAGAGGGGGCTAAAACAAAAAACTACTTAGGAGAAAACAGACTGCAACAGAAAAAAACTTTTAAAAACTATCCTTGATATCCTCAGAGAAATATGACATATCAATGAAAAAAGTACAAGATGCTCTAAAAAAAAAAGTTCCTGGAAATGAAAATTTAATAACAGAAATGAAAACTTCTGAGGAAATTCCCCAGACAGTAGAGCAAAAGGACAAAGATATAGAAAATAAGAAGGAAAAAATAGAATTAGAGGACCAGTCCAAGATGTGTAACATCTGACTTTAAAATCTCTAGGGATCAGGGGAAGCCGGGAAGGCTCAGTGGGTTAAGCGCTCACTTTGCAGCCCTGGGGACCGGGGATCGAATCCCGGCCCCGGCCCATGTGGACCCATATGCTGAACTGGGGAGTGCCCCCAGTTTGGCTCTCACTGGGGTGAGACCCCGGCCCAGTTCCTGCCCTGTGCAGCCCCACGCCCACCTGTGGAATAAAACTATGTGGAAAAACCAATGATGTGCAACAATGGAGACAGTTCTGGGCCCTCCCCCTTCTCTCTGTCTCTGTATCTCTCTGTCAAAAACAATAAAAATAAATCTAAAAAAAAAAGATCTCTAGGAATCATAAAAAATAAGTAGAAAAAATATTTTTAAAAAACCACAATGAAAATTGAAGAACATGAGAGTTCATGATCATAAGGGCTCATGAAGTACCTAATACAACAGATGAAAAAATATACACACCAAGGCCCATCACAGTGAAATTTTAGAACACTAGGGATAGACAAAAAATCTTAAGAGCTTTCAGGTCCAATACAATGGAACAAGACTCCGAATGGCATTAGTCTTTTTTTTTTTTTTTTAAAGATTTATTTTATTGCCTGAGAGAAGGTAGAGAAAGAGACAAAGACAGAGAGAGAGAGAGAGAGAGAGAGAGAGAGAGAGAGAGAGAGAGAGAAGGGGGGGAGGGCCCAAGCAATCTCCACAGTTGTATATCATTAATTGTGACATGATTTCATTCCACACAGATGGATGTGGGGCTGCATGGGGTGGGAACCGAACTTGGGGCCTGAGAGGTGAGAACCTTCGCCACCATCCCAGTGGTTACCGGCTGTGCCGCTGTTTAGCATATGGTTTTGCACAGGCTGCGGCTGGGATCCCTGGACCTCACTGTTGTAAGGCAAGTGCTCAACTTGCTGAGCTACTGCAGCATCCGGCTTAAAAACACTGGAAACTAGAAGATAATGTAGCAATCTGTTCAATATTCTGAGGGAAAATGATTGACAAGCTCCACAATTAGTTAAGCACAAAGGTAGAATGAAGACATTTTCCAAATACAGAAGGTATGAAATATTTTGTATTTCATATACCTTTTCTCAGGAAGTTCCCAGAGGATGTGCTCTACTGAAAAAGAGAACACAGGATCTGGGCAACAGGGGATCCAACACAGAGGTGAAAGGAAACATAAGTGATCATATTTGTAAGATCAGACTTATCCATCAGGCTTAGAAAGCAATCAGTTCAGTTTAGAGATCAGAAGCCTGCAGGAGAAATTCGTTCAGAATCAGATTGGGGGATGCCAGGATAGCTCAACAGGTTGAGTGCTTGCCTTGCAACTGCAAGGTCCGGGGATTGAATCCCGGCTCCAGACTGTGCATGCTAACATGCTGAACTGCGGCGTGCAACTGGTAACTAACTGGCAGGATGGCGGCAAAGGTTCTCACCTCCCATGAGGGAGGCCCCTAGTTGGGTTATGTCTTGTGTGGCTCTACATCCACCTCTGTGGAATGAAACAAAACAAAACAAAACAAAACAAAACAAAACAACTAATGATGTACACCTTCTCTTAAATAATAAAACAAATCTTTGGGTGAAAAAATTAGATTGAGGGGAAGCTGGGATGGCTCAGTGGGTTAAGTGCTCACTTTGCAGCCCTGGGGACCAAGGATCAAATCCTGGCCCCAGCCGGTGCGGACCCATATGCTGAACTGGGGAGTGCCCCCAGTTTGGTTCTCACCGGGGTGAGACCCTGGCCCAGTTCCTGCCCTGTGCAGCCCCGCACCCACCTGTGGAATGAAACTATGTGGAAAAACCAATGAGGTGCAACTATGGAGACTGTTCAGGCCTTCCCCCTTCTCTCTGTCAAAAACATTAAAAAGAAGTCTTTAAAAAAAATTAAGATTGACAAACTACCTGATGGGTGTGAATACAACAGGAGATTTAAGACAAC